>NW_021026109.1:1162530-1252039 GCF_004153795.1 Camellia sinensis
TTTTTTTTTTTTAAGGTTCACAACAAAAGTTAAATATACCTTCAATCTTTTTTCTTTCTTTTTTAATATATTTAATGTTAACAACTTTTTTTTTTATTTTATTTTTTAAGGTTCACAACAAAAGCTAAATATATATTCAATCTTATTTTATTTTATTTGGTTCAACAATAAAAATATATCATTATAAGATAACATTGTCACATTATTCTTGTCAAATTTTATGCATATCTAGAATTTTTTAAATTTATTTAAAAAAATTAAGGACACTGTCTAGTGTAGGTTTCGGTTTGCTTTTCTATGTTATTTTATTTTGTTATGTATTGTAATTTTCAGAATGGTTTGCTTGTTCTGAAATTTCAATTAACGAGTATGAATCTATTTGTTTTATGTTATCACACAATTTATACGTCATATATATATGAATGTATTTGAAAATAAGAAAATTGTAAAGAATCGAAACAAGCATGAGTCGTGATTGGTTAGAAATGATGGATACAAAGATTTATTTGGTGGAAAAACAAAAAGGGGATACAAAGTCTTATTAAATAATTTTTTTTAAAATAAAAGAATTTTTCTTAGTTATGAACAGATTTAATTGAAATCAGCTTGTTTCCAATGTTATGCTTCATTTATTTAGATAGAAAATATTTTTTAATGAAAAATATTTTTTTTTTAAAAATTAAAAATATATTTTTTTATATTTGGTGGTGGTGGTGATGGAACGAAGATGAAAGTAGAGATTGTGACATAGTGGTGGGTTGATGGCGGCAGTGATGATGGTAGTGGCTATGGTGATGGTAGTGTGATAGTGAAGGTGAGAATAGTGGTGATGGTGTTGTGAAATTAATAAAAATTTAATTGAAAAAACATTTTTTGTTTTTTAAAAGTAACAAACAACAAAATTCGTGGAGGACTAAAGGAAAGAAGATGGAGGATGGATTGGGTGTAGTAAGGCATAGATATCTTAAAATGAGTGGTTCAGATTTGTTAAAAGGTATAATTAGGTTTTGGATAAATTAAAATGAATAGTTCAAATTTTCTAAGAGAAAGATGGTTTAATGTCTAAAATGTCCGTGGCTAAGAGATCAACAAACAATTTCTTGTTTATGTCCTAATGCAATTTAATATAGGTCTTATAACACTTTCTTCAAACAAGTTCTTTCACATTTTATTTCTTCAAACAGACTCTTATAACATTGTAAACAAGTTCTTATAACATATAGGGAAGAGAGTGAGAGTGAGAGTGAGAGTGAGAGAAAGAGAGATGGTTATAATTTTTTTTTTAATCTTTCACGTTCTTCCACATTTTTGTTCAATAGCTAAAACTTATTTGATTGTCTCAAAATTATATATTTGATTATTATAAAACAAACTTTTTAATTAATTAATTAATGTGTATTTGATTTTGTTGTTGAAACAAATAAAATAAAATAAGATTGAATATATATTTAGCTTTTGTTGTGAACCTTAAAAAATAAAATAAAAAAAAAAGTTGTTAACATTAAATATATTAAAAAAGAAAGAAAAAAATTGAAGGTATATTTAGCTAAAACTTTGGGAAAAAAAAAAAAAAGAAGAAGAAGAAGAAGAAGAAGAAAAGAAAAAAAATTGAAGGTATATTTAATTTTTGTTGTAAACCTTAAAAAAAAAAGTTGTTAACATTAAATATGTTAAAAAAAAAAAAGAAAAAATATTGAAGGTATATTTAATTTTTGTTGTGAACCTTAAAAAAAAAATGGTTGTTAACATTAAATATACAAAATAAAAATAAAATAAAAATGGGGATTAAAGTGGATTGGGAAAAATTCAAACCCATTAAAAAATTGGAAGAATGGTACCCATAAAAAATGAGAAATGAGGAATGAAGAATGAAAAAAATTTATTATAAGAGAATAAGAATAGAGAATTAATATCCACCCATTAACCTCCCTCGCCATCCCTAAATGCAAGTCATGCTGGTGACTTTTTTGTCAACGTACCAGATGGGCAAAGTCATCATTTTATTAATTTTTCAGTCGAGAAGTATTTTGAAAACTTTGCATTCCAATCCTATCATGCAAGCCATGTTGGTGATATTTTGAAACTTTGCATTCCAATCCAGTGGATTATGCATCTCCCCCTCCACCGAACTGAGTAAGGTTGATTCTCGGGGGACGTCAATTTATTTTGGCTTATTGCACTATATTTAAATTGATATTTTTCCTTTTGTGTAGCAGGTGAGTGAAGTTTATTTGTGTGTGGTAGATTCTTTTTACGGGTTATATTAAGGTCTAGTTTGGCAAGACTAAATAAGTGTACTTTTTGACTTTTTATGAAATATAAGTTGAGTTTGAAGTGATGTGTTAGAGAAGTGATGTGACTTAAATAAGATGATGTGATTTAAATAAGATAGCGACTTTTTGACTTTTTGTCTTTTTTCAATCATGTCAAACTTGACCTAAATTTGATCGGTAATTGATTAACTCAAGATTACGGCTCATGAACGCTATAATACCTTATGAAATGTCCTTTTTTTTTGTTTAAAAAAAAAAAGAAAAAAAAAAGATATGAGTAATGACTTAACTCCAATATATTATTAGGGTAATGTTATGGAGAATTTTCTTATTATAACTTATTTTCGAAAATAAGTTAAAAGTTAATTTTTTTGATTTTTTTTAAAAAAATATATAAAAAAATAGAGAGTTAATGTGACTTTAAAAAGTCAAATAGCCCAAAACTAAGTCTTCGTTTGGAAAGAGCTAAAATAGCCTGACTTTATGACTTTTTTAGCCTTGTTTGGTTTTTGTTTTTGACTTTTTCGACTTTCGTAAGAGAAAAAGTGTAATGATTATGATTTTAATGTGTTATTTTGTCTTATTAGTTTATGTAACCAATTTTGTCTCTTGTGTTTTTTTAACCAAAAATCCATCGCCAAACATAGGTTTAGCCGAGTTCTCAAAATAGACCGAGGTCCATTTGTTTTATGATATCATTCCATGCTCCCAATGATAATTTCAACTATTCATTATGTAAATTTAATAATAAAAATAAATCCTACAATAAATTAATTTTATGAAATATCACTAGACATATAAATAAATTAAATTTTATTTTTTAAAATGAATAATAACTGTGAGTTTAAACTTAAATTTTTTATGTTTTATAAAATAAAAATGCGATTTATTCATTTTTTTCAATATCTAATAAAGCTAATTTTTTGCGCAAACAATCTCCACAGTAAGATTTACAAGATAAATGTTTCTAATCATCGTTACGGAGTTAGAGTGAGACCCACAAAAATGTTTTTAATCATCGTTACGGACTTGGAGTGAGACCCACAAAATGAAGTACAAAAATGTATGGACGATAATAGTATAAAGAGGAGAAGTTTTTCTAAATTTTATTTTATTCAAAATTATTAGGTTATTTTATTTTAAAAAATCATTAGCTACATGGTTTAAATAATAATTTTTTGTTTTCAAATTAATTAGAAACAATTTTTTTTTTAAAATCAGATTACGTACGTTTTAGCTATTTTTAATGGGAAAATATCATTTTAGTGGAAGGTAAAGGAAATATTTACAAATTAGTGAAAAAATTTGCTATGTTAAAAGTTAAACTCATATAGTTTTGAAAAAGTTATCATTCAGTGGTAGTTTCTAAAAATTATTACAAATTTAGAGAAAAATCTGTAATTTTAATTATTAATATTTATAATATTTGTCACTTACTTGTTGTAGGAGAGGGTTCAAGAAAGGAGTTGGAAAATTCGAAGATCTTCGAAGATCCTTGAAGAACAACTTCGAATTCTCTAGAATATGATGAGAGGCTTAGATTCTTCAATGGTCTCAACTCAAGAACACAATCTGTAATTTTAATTATTAATATTTATAATATTTGTCACTTACTTGTCACTATTTTTTCATGGCATCACTGTCATGTTATCTCACCTAAAATTTTCTATGAAATTGATTTGTACTTTCGGCAGAATTTGGAACAGAAACATATAGATGTAAAAAAGTTTAAAAAAATTTCTGGGATTTATTTTTGAAATAATTTATCAAACAATATGTTTTGGAGCACTGTACACATAATTTATACGAGCGTTGGCACTGTAGACTGTCCATTTTGACTAGTCTTAAGACTTAGATACTTTCTTTTAAACATCCGATGATGAAAATTGGAATGTACTCTTTTATAAATTTCTCAGCAGAAAAGTCGGGTATAAGCTTTAATTTTAACCTTACACCCGTTTTGCCCAAATTATTTTAGACATATTCAAAAACATTTTTTTGAATATTTTCTTATCCGGAAAATTTAGTAGTTTTGAAAAAATTGACTCCTATACCACATGGCAAGTCACATGTTTTTAGAAATGCAACATGGCTACCCATGTGTTTTGGGTGTTTTGGAATTCTATAAATACTCCTCATTTTGTTGTTTGAAAAAAGGAGAGAAAATTTTGTGTCAAAAAAAAAAAAAAGAAGAAAAAAAAAAGAAAGTTTGTTTCAAGATTTTTTTTTTCCCCAAAAAATCTAGAGGGAGAAAACTTGATTTTCAAAAACCTTGAGTTCTTTTGAGAGCAAGAGTTTTTTTTTTTTTTTTTAACCAAAAGCATTCAATCAACCTTTTTATCCACTTATATATATATTATCCAAAATTTCATTAAAGTTTAAACTTGAAACTTATTACTGGGATTTCAAAACATACACCATAACCGTAAGGGTGTTATAAAAAAAGTTTGGTAATCAAAAAATTTATCATTTTCTCCAAATGTGAGTTTTTGCAAATTTCTCACTTATTTTATTTTTATTTCTATTTCTCTTATCTTTAAATATGTGATTTAGCTTGTTAGATATGGATGGCTGAGCCACCTGATGTAGATTCCTTACTTTTTTGAATTTTTATCTATTGTTTTTAATTATGTAATTTAGCTTATTAGAAATGGTTGGTTGAGCCACCTGCTGTAATTTATTTATTTTCCTAAATTTTATTTCTTATTTTACATACATGATTTAGCTTGTTAGAAATGGTTAGTTGAGCCACCTATCCTTAGATGTTATAAATAAATTGGTTGTATGTTTTGTTAGATTTATCTTATTGTAATAACCTCCAATCTCCACTTCTTTCTATTTTTTTTTATTTACTTTCTTTTCATATCTGTAAATAGTATCATATTTCATCATACCTGTGTTTTGCATCCATATTTCATGCGTCAAGGTTCGGCTCATTTGCATTTGTGAATTTAATCAATTCCTATACGATTTTGTATGCTATACCATGTCTTGAGATGACTCACATATATTTAGTAGTCGAATCTTTAGTTGCATTTTTTGTGTATTTGTTGCATTAGAATCTTGCATCTAGGATCATGCGTATTTCTCTAATTTTGTTTTGCAGTCTTCCGTGGGACACTAGTAAATATTAGGTTAGTGTTTATGCTTTAGCATCTCGTTTGTGTGTATTTTTCTTATTATGTCTAGCATCTTACTATGTGGCTACTTACTTAATTGATATAACTCTATGATTGCCGATGGATGGAGGTTATGTCGCTTAATTTGGAATAATATTGATTTCATGCATTTGGACTCAATTTCATTGTGAATTGCACAAATCTCAAAATTCTTCCAAAATTCATGAAATCAAACTGTTCTAAAATGAACAACGCAGTCTATACTTATTTACTTCACATAGTAATTTTAGGTTTATTAATAATCGGAATATGAACATATAAAGTCAATAACACTCATATCATGATTTAGTAGAGGTTGATCTCTTAATCGGGTGAGCGGAAGTGCTTAATTAATGACCTTCTCCTTTCATACCTAAGGTTCAGAACCAAGACATCTTTGGCTATGACAAACAGTGGTCTTGGCACGAGTCACGAGTTTCCCAATTTTTCCGAAATGATTAAGTGGCGACTATGAGATCTAGTGATACAATCTATTTTTAGCTAAAAATGTGTAATAAAATGAATTTTCTATAAAAGTTGTAGGATTTAGACTATCGCATATGTTTCACACTACACTCGTTATATTAGATTAAAGAGATCGAGGATCCGAACTATTTAGGACGTTGAGGTACCCCCGAAAGCGATATGACAGGCACATACGACATGTATGTAATTTAAATAAGTAAAAAAATAACATAAATATTTAATGAGAAATTCTATGGTACACACCCCTGTACACATTTGGTTACGACTTTTCTGTTTTTTATTATGACATACTATGTTGTTAGTCATGACACATTATGATTTTAATTATAACATTATTTTGGTTAAAATCCAAAGAGTTGTTTAGTTATAAGTTATGACTCAATTTTTTTTTTTTTTAGTTATAAATCTCATAGTATTGAGTTGTGCCATTTGTGATAATCAAAATCACAAATGGCATAGTATTTCCCATATTTAATACATGTTGTGTGGTAAGAGTGTTCCTTAATAAACTTAAGATCCTGAGTTTAAGTCCCACTTACTCCTAAATTTATAATATCAAAATAAAGAAAAAGAATATATCTAAAAAATATTAGGGGAATCACGGCTCCGTTTGTTTTGACATAAAATATTTTACACAAGAAAAAAAAAATTGTTTTTGCTTTTCAGCATTTGATTTTGATTGACACTTGAAATAAAAATATTTTATTGCTTAAAAGAGAAATTTTGATTCAATAATTTGTTATTTATGACTTTTTAGTAAGTTAAGATACTTATTTGATAATACTAAATGTGTTAAAAAGATAGTGAGTGAGAATCAACTTTGTAAAAATTGACTTAAGGAAAATGATGAAAAAAATATTTTACATACTTTTTATTCAACCAAATAACAAAAAATAAGTAAAATATTTTTTTTTAAGTATTTTACGTCAAAACAAACGAATCCTATATATCAGTATAAAAATAAAAATAAAAAATTATAAAATAGTGATAAACATTACACATATTAATAATTAAAATCATAACTTTTTTCATTTTTTTGTAAGTATTATTTGTCTTTTCCACTTATGCGTAATTCCCCCAAAAATATTTAATTTAGGAATATTTAGTCTAACATCCCTCTCCAACTTTTAGTAATGAGAGAGCTTTACAATAATTTTTTTTTTGTTGCCTAAGGTCTCTCACCACACCCATATATCACACCCACTCTCTTATTCTCTCTTCTCTCTCATATCTTTCTATGCTGTGACATTATTGTATATTTTGAAATTACTGCTCATCTTCTAATACTTCCCAAAGCTTTACCCAATGGAGATTCTCACTCTCACCTATCTCACGCTAACCAAGATTGATGATGATGAAAACGAAGAAGAACAAGAGTCCAAGCTCCACATAAATGGAAATTCGGCCTCCTTTTTCTCCTAATCTTCTAAAAAATCTCACTTCTTTCTCTTCACTAGGTTTATATTCATATATATATATGCATAATCTGTATGTGTTGTTGATTTGGGTGATTTGTATATATATCATCATCACCAGGTTCATGGTGATAATGATATATATGTATGTATATTCATATTCATCTTCTGGATATATATGTATGTAGAAAAACAAGCTAAATGATGGAGTAACAAACAAGGCTACAGGGAGAAATGAAACAAAGGGAGAGAGAAGGGTTGAGTTGGGGTCTAACTTATATACTCTTTTTTTTATTATTATTTTTAAAAATGTTCAATTTTATCTGGTTTGGTGAAAACAAAGACAGAGAAAATTGTGAATAAATCAAAGAAATTTCAAATTAGAGAAAATTGATCAAAATATAGAGAAATTTGTAAGCAAAATTTCAACCAAAAAAAAAAATTGGTCAAAACACAGAAATTTTGAGCAAACTAAAGAAATTTCAACCTAGAGAAACTTCCAAACACAGAGAAAATCAAAGAAATTGAACAAATCAGAGAAATTTCAAAACACAGTGAAATTTGAAATATCTCTTCTCTGTGTTTTGAAAATTTTCTGAATCGAAATTTCTCTAGAAAAATGTTGAGGGACCTCAACTACTATGAAAATATTGCAAATCCTTTATCTTATAAAATCTTAATATTAAGGATTTAAAAAAAAAAAATTTGCCCTTTAATCTAGGATTTACATTCGAAGAATTCTATTATGCACACCCCATACCATATGCATTTTTAGTTATGGCATTTTCTTCTTTAATTATGATCAATTTTATTCTTTAATTATGACATTATTTTGAGATCTTTAATTATGACTCATTTGTATTTGATTATGACTTTTTTTTTTATTATTATTTATCTTTATAACTCAGAAATTATAAAATTATATAATTTTTTTTTTTTATAATTATAAGGTGCATATGATATATACTGTGTGTAATTTTTCCCTTTACATCCCTTTAAGATAGGAATTGGGGTCACTGCTGCGTTAAAGGCACAACAGTGACCGTTGTACCTTAATTTGAAGTGTATTATGGGCTTATGATTTGAACCGTTTGTTTTGTAGGGTTTGTTGAGTACTTTATACTTACCAAAAATCATATTAATCGGATATCAATAAGTATATGATCGAATTGCATATTTTTTATGCTATTTTTCAAAAGAAAAACTTATTGTTTATTTCTTTAATTACCAATCATATAGTTATTGATATCCGATTAATATGATTTTTGATAGACATGAAGTACTCAACAAATCCTGCAATATAACGATTCAAATCATAAAATAGGCTTATAATATACATTAAATTAAGGTACAATAATCACTATTGTACTTTTACGTATAACAGTGACCCACATTCCTTTAAGATATAAATTTTGTCATAACCACCATAAAAATGTTCTAATTAAAAGTAAGGGATTTGAGACGATGATACAGCAACGGCTCTTTAACTGATATATTAATTTTACTAATAAATTAATAAATCTAAGGGTCATAATAAGTGATTTTATTATTTATTAAGTTTTATGATAAAAATTTGTTATAAAAAAAGTTATTAATCGTAAATTTTAACGATAATTTATAAAATTTATGACAAAAAAAAAAAATCACTAATTATTAATTTTTAATGATATATATAAAAAATTACTATAAAAAAATTATTTTTAACTATAATTATACTAAGATTTATTTTTAATAAATGATTAATTCCAACTATGAAAACTTATGGCTAGTTTACGTAAATCTCGCTAAGTTTACAGTATTGAAAAGAAGAAAAAAATGTTCTGGTTTGTCACAGTGAATAAGTGCTAGGTTGAATTCATTAGAAAAATCATTCTACAGCTTTACTCTATTTCAAAAGAACATGTCGATCCCCTCTTCCTCTGGCACCTGCGACGAAATCATGCCGATCGAAGACACAAACCACACTTTCTCCTCCAACAATCCGATCCAGATCGCGATATCCCATAACGTTAACAACCGCATCGAACCCACATCAAATGACGACGACGACAACAACAACAACAGAAGCAGTATGGCTGAGATGCTTTCTAAATTGATTATCGCAAATCTGAATTCCCTTGACAAGATTTCGAAGAAGATCAGAAAATACGAAGATCGAATCAAAGATATGTTCGAGGAGTTCAACAAGCTCGAACAAGAGGGTGGAACTGAAGACCAATTTGGGGAATTGAAGAGGAATATCATGAAATTGAAGCAGCAGATCTCTTCGAATCACGAGGATGATCGTGAAGAGTCCGATCCTCATCGCCGTCAACGGTCAAACAAAGGTAATGCCGATAATACGCTAAAAAACCAGGCTTTAAAGCGAAGATTCGCAGTCAAAGAATTCAGGGCCTGTTATGATCAGCTCGATGAAGTGTCGAGAATCTGTTTACTTTTCTTTTCTGTTTTCCCAGAAAATGCTAAAATAAAGAAGAGGGTCATGATGTACTGGTGGATCGGGGAAGGTTTGATGACAACGGAGAGATTAGCCAATGAATTATTCAACAAGTTTATTGTGAAGGGCTTCATTGATCCCGTGTGCAAAGTGGGTAATAGTAGTTTAGGAGGGAACATTTGCAAGATGGACCCTCTTGTCCGTTCCATGGTGATTAAGGTCGCCAAGAGTATTAACTTTGCCAACTTTGACGATGATAATGATGACAATGCTAATGCCACGCCCCGTGCATGCTTAACGGGTGATGGGTTAACAAAGATTCAAGATTTGGAAAAGCTTAATACATTGTTTAATGTTAATGAGGATATTCTTGAAATCAAGACTGAATATTTTTCAAAGATGAAAAATGTCAAAGTTCTTTACTTGGGAAGGTGGCAGACCTCGGTCTCGCATCACATTGAATTCGCCGACACCAAGGACATGAAGAAAAATGCAAATGTTTTGGATGGATTGGGAAATCTCACGCTTTTGAGGTTTCTGAACCTTGGTGGAATCTCTAGAATTTCAGAGCTTCCCGAGTCGATTTCAAAGCTCACCAATCTTACAATCCTTGATATTAGAGCATGTCACAACCTTGAGGTGATTCCCGATGGAATTGGCTTGCTCAAGAATTTGACACATTTGGACATGTCTGAATGTTACCTGCTAGATCAGATGCCCAAGGCGCTTGCATCGCTCTCCAAACTCCAAGTCCTCAGAGGATTCTTGGTTTCAGAGGGTAAAAGCTCATGTACTCTTGATGATTTGCGAAAATTTTCCAGGTTGAGAAAGTTGAGCATTTACGCTGTTGTCCATGGATTTCCTTCAGACAGAGATTTGTGTGCCTTACATCAGTTTAAAGCACTTACCAAGCTAACAATCGTGTGGGCAAGGGGTTCTGTGCAACCAACAGTAGCTACCAAGAAACCGAGTCTCCCAAGATCATTTACCTCTAAGCCAGCAGAGTTGGCAATGCTTCCCTTAGGACTAATAAAATTAGACGTTCAGTGTTTCCCTTGGATGACTACACCTAGTTGGCTGAGGGCTTGCAATCTCAAGAACTTAAAGAAACTCTGTATCAGAGGAGGTCAATTCTCTGACCTGGGTCAAAAACTTGATGACAAGAAGGCTGAGAAGGACAAGTGGGAAGTCGAGGTATTGTGTTTGAAGTACTTAGATGACTTAGAGATGGATTGGAGTGGTCTGCAGGAAGTATTTCCAAAATTGAAATTCTTGGAGATGGTAAATTGTCCGAAACTCATTTGGTTGTTCCCAATCGACAATAGTCAAGTATCGATGGATTCGGATATTTTATATTTCAGGGACGGCATACATATCTCTATTTCATATAATGACATCAATTGTTTTTGAGTTTTGATGATGTATTGCAGTCTTATAAAATGAAATAGAGTTTTTCATTCTATTTAGTAAATAGCCCCCCATGAAATAAACAGGATCATAATTCAGGGTGCTTGAAGTAAACAATGGGACAAGCAGTAGCAACAAATGTCATCATGAATGTGCTTGGTCTTTTCTCCTCACCACCAACGTAAACAACAATATTTGATTTGGATTACAGTTTTGTTTCTTAATTCTTCATCTTTGTAATTTTTTTTTTCTTTTTTTGGTTGCTCTTTGTGTGTGTGTGTGTGTTCTGTTGCTTCAAAGCTATGTGATAGTCTAGGAGTTGATTTGCTTCGAAAGCCATAGTACCATGCTTGTGTCCAACACTGCACATACAAAGTCGTTCTGTTGTGGCAGCAACCACTACATAGTTCTTGAGAAATAGCTATTTTGCGGGAGAAATGGCAATTTTGCGGATGAAATTTTTGGAAAGAAGCTTTCAAGAGTGCATCCACAAAACATTATTGGTGGAAATATTGGAAGACATCTTGTTTTTGGCCACAACTCCTTGCCATTAACCGGGTTGAAGAGATGGGTGGATAACCCCTTCAGCCCCTTGTGGGATGCATATGGTGTGCACCCCACATGTAAAACCATTGGATTGTGAAAATTTGATCTTGGCGATTGATTTATTTGTTGAAAAAAGAAAACCGAACAAACCTGTTAACCCCTCTCCCCCTTTTCCCCTCCCACTCCCTCCCACCAGATTCCAAACTCTCTGCCTCTCACTCGTTTCTCATTAAAATGATAAAAATTAAACTTTCGACCAATAAAAAAAATGTCACAAGAGCATTTAAACTCACCTCATGATGCATTATAATGGTAAACTTTCGACCTATATATTCACGTAATGTACCTATCTGTCTATATCACCACCACTATCAATTGTTGCCGGCCACCTCCGGCGACATTTCCGTCAATTGCTGATCCGGTCAAAACAATAAATCGTCATTCTCACCAAACAATTTCATTAATCATGTCCTTATAACCAAAACAAAACGATCATTGAACCTAATGCCATACACGTTCCAAAATGACTTCTCAACATTTTTTCCATTAATTATTACAATCGTTTTGAATGTGAAAGTTAGGAATATTAGGTATTGTCAACAAAAAAATAAAAATAAAAATAAAATAGTTTTGATGGTGTAGGTTATGAATTATAAATTAAAACTATAATATAAAATTGAAAAAAAAAAATTAACACAAACTCATCATGTAAATGCTGATGACAGGCACACAAACTCATGTTACATATAAATGTCTAATACAAATATGTATGGTATCTTATCAACATCCCAAAAATGGTCCCTCTTTTGTCTCACATTTAAAATACATATAAAACTTACTAAAATTCAACATATATGAGATTCAAGTTGAATTGACTAATGGACCAGCCGAGTATTTGAGTTTGTGACAAAATTAAATCAAAGCTTTGAGTTGATCAAGTAATTTCCACCAGCTAGCTCTGACTGGGAAGTGATCCAGCTGTTGTTTGCTCCAAAACCCATGCTTGTGTTGTGTGCTACTCCACACACAAAGTAGCTTCTTGTGGCAGCCACACCACTACATATAGTCATGCATATAAGTCATATAATTTGTTCAAGTTACAAAAATATTTGAAAACAAATATAAACAACTTTTATTGGTTCTTCAGAAATGGCAATTTTGAGGAAGAACATTTCGGAAAACAGATTTTGAGAGTGCATTCACAAAACATTATCTGCCTTTTTTTAACACTATCTTCTTCCACTGCTACTGAATAAAAGACAGATCATTTATGGTGTAGATAGGGGATAATGTGTGTGTGTGTGTGTGAGAGAGAGAGAGAGAGAGAGAGAGAGAGAGAGAGAACAAACATGCGTCAAATTCAAAAGGAAATGAAGTTAAAAAAGAACCTGAAGTGAGATATTGTACACACAAAGGTCAGAGTTGTTCAGTATTGCAAGGAATTTATCATCTGCCTTCTAATTTCCTTTCTCAAGTCAATTTCTTCCCAGGAGAATAGGATCTAATATTAGAGATGGCTGCAATTCAGTCCCGACTAGATTGCCAATTTCAGCAATTCCTGAAGATACAGCGCATGATATGGCGAAGTATGATCACAAAGATGCTGCCTCCAAATGCACTCTCCACTTTATTGCGAGATTACACTGGAAATAATCTCGGCAAAGTAGGGAATACACAGTCTACGAACTTCTGGCCAATTTGACATTTTCTTTGAAGTCTGCTAGATTTGGGCATCCCCAAACTTTTGGAGTTAGTGGAGGTGGCAATGCACACCCGATCCTCTTCAATTTGGGCAGTTCCCACAGATACAATGTGTTCAAATGTGGCAACTCAGGCTTGGGTGATGCATGTTCAAACACAGCCTCCAATTCATCACAAAACTTAATATGAAGGACTAGAAGGTTTATTGGCAGCTGGGAAGAAGAGAAGACAATCGACAACTTTGGACAACAGTCTAGATACAGATGCTTAAGGTTTTGAAAGGTCTTACTTTGCCAGCTCCCACTGTATATACCCTTCAAATTAACAGAATTAGAAACCCATAAGACCTCTAAACTTTCTAGTTTCACTATTTCTTCTACATCTTCTTCATGAAAAACACACTCCATTTCTCTGCATCTCTCTATCCAACAGCCTTTCAGTACCTTGAGGTTGGACGCACCCAAATCAGATATCCATCTTTGAAATGCATTATCGACCAAAAAAACACAATCAGCATGAGAGAGAACTTTGTTGATGCCCTTGGGGGAATGACGGAAGCCATGGATTGCCAATGAACCTTGCTCTTCAAATTTAGAGAACTGTCTGGTTTGGAAGTAGATATCTCTGAACATAAAATCATCTCGGTAGAAAGAAACAACTCCTTTTCTATTACGCTCCTTGATGGGATGAACAGAGAAGTGGAATTGCTTGAAGATTGTGTTCTGCAATGGATTGTTCCCCAGAAATTGAAGAAATTGGGAACTACTTACAGATACAGGAGCTTTGTTCTGGTCCCCAACTGTTTTAGCTGGCAAACTGGAGATGCCCCATCCATACTGATTTGGCTCCTTTAACTTGTTGCTGCCAGCTCCTTGAGCATTCTTCATGTTCGGCAGATCAAGGAGCTCAAGATGAGTCAATTCTGAGATCCCATTGGGAAGATCTTTAACAGTGCCCCGGAGTAGATGAAGCAATTCAAGTTGCAGAAACTCTTGTAAGCCTGGACAATCTCTAAGCAGAAGCTGCCGGAGGTTGCTAAAGTTCTTTAGCGATGGAAGATGATCAATTGCAGTTCCAGAAAGGTCCAGGACTTCCAGTTTTGTCAATGCTTCCAAACCGGGCACTGCTTTCAAGCTCGGACAATCCCTTAGATAAAGCTGGCGAATGTTTTTGAGGTTTGACATGGATGGTAATTGTTGAAGCGGGGTTTCAGAGAGGTCAAGAATCCGAAGGTGACTCATATTTCCCAACAAATCAGCTCCAATCTCTCGCAAAGAGGTAATGCCACACAAATTTAGCTCCTCAAGTTTTGATAGAGACTTTAGGTGTAGAGGGAGTTGCAGGTCGGTAGATTTTTTCAGTAAGAGGTGGCGGAGGTTGCTAAGATTTGAAAGTGACGGCAGATATTTGATCTTAGTTTCAGAAAGATCAAGTCTCCATAGGCAAGACATCTGGTCAAACATGTCATCGGGTAGTTCTGTCAAAGCAATGCAACCAGAAAGATCAAGCACCTCCAGTTTTTTAAGGGGATTCAAGTCTACCAACTCCTCCAGGTATGCACAAGAGGACAGCAATAGTCGACGAAGGTTCAAATGATTAGAAAGGGATGGCAGAGTTCGGATATGGGTTTTTGAAAGATCAAGTACTTCTAGGACTCCAAGTGTCTCTATGCATAATAGAGATTTTTCCGGAGGGGAATTTTTTGAATTGAGTTGACGAGGATTGCCATGATCAAGTACAGTTCCTGATAGATCAAGAATCTTAAGGCTTACATTATTTTCTAGCGATTGATCATGGAACTCATTAAATTTGCTTGCATTTGAAAGATCAAGAACTTGGAGACTTGCTACTGAATTAATGCCGCGCAGTCGAACCAACTCTGGGCAGCCACTTAGCAAGAGATGTGTGAGATTTTTAAGATTCTTAATCAATGGTATGCTTTTAATCTTCGTTTTGGAAAAATTAAGCATTTGAAGTTTCCCATTTTGCGAAAAAGTTTTGTCTTGGATACTTTCCAAACATATAGCACCAGAAAGATCTAGCACCGTGAGGTTTTTAAAGTTTCTCAAACTTTTCAGAGTTTTCAAGCAAGAACAGTCTCTTAGGATGAGCCAGCTTAGTTCACCAAGTTCATAAAGAGATGAGGGTAATGACTCAATTTGAAGTGCAGATAGGTTGACGCTACGAAGTTGGGGCAGGTGCTTAAAAAACTCATCAGGGATTGTCGTCAAGGAGTTTGGACCAGATATCTCAAGAACAGTTAATTTTTCAAATTTTAGGGTGCCCTCTACCTTGTCAATCTTTTCCATGAAAGGACAGCCTCTGAGCACAAGTATGCAAAGTTTGTGCATCATAGATGAGGAAGGAGACAATGTATTCAATGGAGGGTTAAAAAGGGCAAGAACTTGGAGTTCTTGGTTGGACTGAAAGAAATTACGGGGAAATTCCCTAGTGAGAAAATTCCCATCAAGCAGTAAAGTAGAGAATTTCTGACCTTGTTTGTGACTCTGAAGTGTTCTCATCCCACCATCCTTCTGAGTGATTCTCCCAAGGCCCTGCCAATTCCCATACCCAAACACATTAGCTAATCCCAGACTAGCTGTGCCCCCAAAACCACAACGGTAACAGTCATTGAAGTTCATTATTGCCCTTTCCATTACAATATCAGCCAAATTTGGCGCTAGTCCTTCCATTGTAACACAATCAGCCTCCACTATTTTCAGAATCTGACAATCTATAAGCTCCATCAAAACTTGATGTCCTCTCTCATAAGCCTCTTCCATACAATTGATTTGACCAAGATATCCTTCCATCATCCAATAAGCTATCAATTCATTATAATGAATGCGCCGACAATCACGAAAGAAGTGGCTACCGCTGCAAAAGCAGTCAATTAAAACACTGTTTGGAAGCAAATCATACCCACTGCGTAGTAAATGTGTGATGTTGTAGATGTCATTGCCAGATGCTTCCTCCAGAGAACGTTTCAGCTTCTGCAACCCATTATCTTGTTGAGCAAAATAAATGAATGCTTTTGCCATCAAGACAATTGCAGCAGGAAAATTTTTAGTCAAATTTTCAGTCTTTTCAAATAAAGCTTCGGCTAAAGCTTTAATGCCTGGAAGCTCGTAAACTCCAGTCCCAACTTGTTTTTGCAATAAGGACAATGACTCGTCCTTTGACAAGGGCTTTACCTCAATCTCTGACCCATTGATCTCCTCAGAATTGATTCTTTTTGTGATTAGAACTTTATAATTTTGTTGGTTGAGATTCAACAGCATTCCCAATTCAGACATTATCTGTTGTTCACTCATTTTATTTCCCTCATCATCCAAAACTATAAGGAGCCTCATTCCTGCAATTGCTGCAGAAATATGCTGTTGCAAGTCTCCAGGGTCCTCTGATTTCTCATTTTTATCCTCTACTTCTGACTCCCCGGTGGTGGAAAGTAGGGATAACTGATGAGCTATACTGTCACAAAGAGAGGCCCTGTCATGTTGTCTGTTGAGAAATACCCAGAGAGTAATGTCAATTACTCCCTTATTTTTTGCGAAAAGACTCATCTCTCTGGCTGTTCATGTTTTTCCAACTCCAGATTCCCCGAAAAGAACAATCCTTGGGACTTCTGTATCTGTCAGCAGTTTGAATAACTCTCTTTTCCTCTCTGCAACTGTACTCGGAGGCATTGCTGATGTAATAAATCCCACTGCATAAGTTTTTATGTTAAAGAATTAATCATAAAAAAACACAACAGAGACAAAAAGAACGTAGATTTGGTATTTGCCAGGGTAATGAAAAACCAGAAGAAGCAAAACAGTACCATAGCAAGTTGGCAACATCAAATATTGCATGTTCCCCGCTTACTTTGATTACATTCAAAAAACATACAAGCCCTTTATTCTAGATACCGTAATCAGTAATGATGAAAAATAAAAAGATGAAATGCATTTCAAGTTCCTTTAAACTTCACAGAATTTTTATGTAAATAGGCATACATGGAAGTTCAGGTTTTCTTTTGTGTTTGTTTGTTTATGGGTCCAAACTCCCAATACATCTGAAATTTCTTTTCTATGAACTGTAAGACAATAACATGCTTAATAATACTCTACAAAATATATATACTAGATATATTTAGGACATCTAAATTATGAAAGATGGACTTTGTTCCATGTTTCACAGCTCATATTATCCAACATCGACAATACATATATAGTATCATCTCTATACATATTATAATCTCCGGTCTAAGAAATTTATTGAAACAACAAAAATGAAAGTGATGAACTTTGCATGGTTTTCAGCTAATATTATCCAATATCTGCTATGTGCATAAACATTATCATTTATATAATAAATATGTATATATATGTATGTATGTATGTATGTATTGAATTGTTTGCTCTGTAAGAAGACGAGTTTATTGGAACAACCAAGATTTAAAAAAGAAGCGCAGCCACAGCCGAGGAACATCCTTTGAGAAAACCGGATAATGGTAAGTCCTAACTATGAGCACCACTTATATGACAGAAAATCAATACTATGATCAAAACAACCTCAACCAAAAAGGCCCAATTAAGGACTGCTACGAACATCTTTACATCATGAGCATTCAAACCTTACACCCACACTATTCTCAAAAATCATGCGATTACATTCTAATTGAAGATAATACAAGAACAACAAAAAGTTACTTTGAATCCTAACTTCCCAATAGATTGACCTTCCAACTTGGAGCTAATTTGAATAACAATGTGGTCCCAAATTTCAAAATAATGAACAAGACCACATTTTCTATGCCTCATTTTATTGATCTATTAACCAATGGGTCACTATCCCAAACATTGCTAACTCTTTCACCAAAGCTAGAAACCATACAACCAGGGCCGGTCCTAAGGCAAGGAGGGCAAGGCCGCCTCGGGCTCTGGAATTCTATCTAAAAAATAGGGACCCCAAATAATTTTAGCCCTTATGTTATGTTTGGTTCATTGCAATGAAGTGGATGAAATAATCATCCCACATAATGTCCATTCTCACGTTTGGTTCACTAAAAATGAAAAAATAAATTGATAGAGAGAAAATAAATTGTATGTATTATTGATTGATGTATTGATATTTTTTTGATATATTACAATGATTCCTATATATAGAAGAGAGGATATGGGAAGAGAATAGGTGAGTGTGTAGTAGGTATGGAGTAGGTGAGGAGTAGGTGGAGAGTAGGTGAAGTAGGTGAGTGTGTAGTAGGTGGTAGTGGTAGGTGTGTAGTAGGTGAATTTTAACAGCCTCCCGCAAACTCAAGGGGGATAGGAACTAACCAACTTGAGTTTGGAGAGAGTAACAAAACAAGAAAATACATAAAAATAAAAGAGGATAGGAGACACTATATGGTCGTGTCAGACCATTGGTGAAGACACTGGATGGTGGTGTCATAACGTTGTAGAGGACACTGTACGTTAGTTAGAATCCTGAGCTGAGTAGTAAACTATTTTGCCAGGAAAAACAACTAGCTATAACTTTTGTTTTGTTAAGAAGACAACAGTCTTTTTGACTTCCAGGTAGTTGGAGTGTTTGTAACATTCCTATATCAAACCTATGTTATATCATGGCCATCAAAATAAGGTTTTGATTTTGATAGAAGAGGATTATTACTCTTATCTTATGTGACTGGAAAGTTAGTTATACTTTGGTGGCATGCATACTGGCAAAAAGCTTATGTGGGTTTTGACATTTTTGTGTTTGTTTCAAGGAAGCATATGAGGAGTTTAAGCATGTTCTTCTTGCCTTTATCTTTGACAAGGATGACCAGAACTCTCCAGTGGCAAATGAGGTGGGCTTCAATTTATGAGAGTGCTTACAAGCCAAGTTGATGTCAATTCATGATACCTTAGGAAATTCAAAATTTCTTTTGCAGGAATTTATGATTTATGTATACATATAACAAGACAATACCTTACAACTTGTTCTTGCTAAGAAAAAGATTAAATGATCACGCGTGTGTGGAATCAATGTTGGGACAGTTTACAGAGTCTTGCTGGACCCTTGTAGAAACTAACCGGAATCAATGTCGGGACAGTTTACAGAGTCTTGTCGGACCCTTAAAAAGTCGCACCCTCAAAAGGTGTGCCCAATTTTTCAAAAGGCGTGCCATCAAAAGGCGTGCCCAATCCATAAAAAAGGCGTGCCATCAAAAGGCGCGCCCATGTTGTCGTTGAGCGCCGAGCGGCGCATGATGCGCGTGTCTGCCTTGGCTATTTAACCAAGGTTGAGGCAGAGGCTGTGCAAACCAGTCTGAAACTGCCGAACATTTGCATTCTGAAATACTCTGTAAATACTTTGTAACCAATCCTTCTCTGAAAGTACCAATCGGAAATCGTTGCTTCGCTGAAACACTCAGCAACCCAAAAACATGGCCTCTTCTTCCCGTGGTCTGCTCACTCTCTTTCCTGACCTCAACGAGTCCACAAGAGAGATAACCGGTGCGGTTGCCCGTGAACCTCAACCAAGTGCCCCTGAGTTTGCTCCGCTGACCTTTCATATGCGGTCTGTGGAGCAAAGAATGGCAGCACAAACAGATATTGAGGCCAATCAGTATACATTGAAGTCATGCGTGGAGACCATGACTGCGGTCACAAACCTGTCGCACCGGCTTCAGAGTAGGACAAATGAGGTGCAGCAGTTAAACGCCCAACTAGCTTTGCTCCAGCGCATGTATACGGATGCGCAAGCAGAGATATGTGTGCTAAAAGTGGAAAACAAGGAGCTGAAGCGGAAGGCTACCGTGATGTTCCGATTTGGAGATCCGCCATATGCTGCAGTGGAGGAGCAGCGGAGAGTGAACGTGCTCGGTGGCGTGGGAAACACGGAGGCAACACCGGCAAGGGCCGTCCAAGACGGAGGCAAGAAGAAGAGACTGGCGACAGAGTAGAGAAGAAAAAATCCCACTGTGGGTGTGATTGTTGTGGTTGTGGGTTTTTGTTGTATTTTTTTTTTTTTTTTTTTTTTTTTTTTAAATGAAATTATTAATAAATATTTAAATAATTAGCTACACAAGAAAGTCTTTGTCTTGATTGTTTGATTGGGATTGTTATATTCTGCTTAAAATTGGTACATAATCACAAATCAACATCTAGGGGATTTCTAGATTTTTCAAATAATAATAATAAGATATTAAGGGAGAAAGCATATGCGGTGGAGACAAAAAAAAATATATATATATATCTTTATAAAAGATAGAAAGAGAAGTGTGATAAAGAAAAGGATGGTGGTGGATATGATTAAAGTGTGTGGCGGATATGATTAAAGAGAGTGTATTGATTATTTGATATAATAATAATAATAATAATAAAAAGAAAAGGTAGACCACTGAGAGAGAATGAGTGGAGTATGGTAAGGGTGGGTGTCTTGAGTGGAGAGAGAGAGACGGACACCACTTGTTCTTGGGATAGTCTCAGGCACATAGAGAGAGAGAAAGAGGGGGGTTACTGTGATTTCTCTTTCCTCCGGCAAGAGCATCTCCTTCTTGAACCTCACCAGCAACCAGTTCACTGGCACAGTCCCGGCTCTTCCAGTCGGGTCTGTGAAGTTCTTGTATCTGTCTAAGAATGATTTTTATGGCGAAATACCATCCCAGCTTGCTGGGTCTCTGTGCTCGAGCTCGAATGGTCTGGTGGAGTTGGATCTTTCTTTCAACAATTTGTCTGGCTTGTGAAAGAACAGAAGCACTATACGGATCTCTGCTGTCGAGTATACTCCCAGAGAGCAATGGCACCACTGACATGAACATTGAGCGACCTAACAACTCCCAACTGAGGGATTTCAATACAGGCATCCAGAATATGGATTATCTCCGCTGGTATACCCTCCTTCTCACGGCCCAGAACCAGGACCGTCTTTTTAGGGAAGATATACTGGTCAAGAGGTATACTGTTTGCAGTTTGCTCCAAACCCAAGATAGAAAAACCCTCTCTCTTCTTTTTCTGTAAGAAAACTTTCAGATTACTTACTGGGACTTCCACAACGGGAACCCACTTGTCAGCTGTCACACTGATAAGTTGGAACTGCTTGTCATTTACTATATTTGCATCCGCAACAGCTAAACCAGCCGCTTTAAACACCTCACATGTTCGTGCTAGTCCAGCAAGGTTGGGTATACGATCAAGTAGAGATGCCACAAGGATGAACTGCTGTCGATTGATATATTACAATGATTCCTATATATAGAAGAGAGGATGTGGGAAGAGAATAGGTGAGTGTGTAGTAGGTATGGAGTAGGTGAGGAGTAGGTGGAGAGTAGGTGAAGTAGGTGAGTGTGTAGTAGGTGGTAGTGGTAGGTGTGTAGTAGGTGAATTTTAACAAAAAAAATTATAAAAAATGTATTACAAATAAAATCATCTCTTATTATTATGAGAAAATAGTCATTCTATAGAGAGAGGCTAAGGAATAACTATTCCTTTCTATTTAATTTCATTCCAGTGAACCAATCATTATGTTGTAGTATTAGTAGTATAAAAATGAAGTTTTACAGAAAAAATTTAATAAACAATTGAAGTGGTGAATTATTTAAAAGTACTAGATGGATGTTTACCAAATGTATGGATTGTTTATAAATAACTATACAAGTTATATTGCCTCTAGATAAATAAATTTTAAGCTGAAGTTGATCAATTTTACATTCAATTGCCTATGTCAATTTTTTTTGAATAAATTAATAATGTTACCCATTGAGTCCAAAATCTATCTCAAAAATTATGATTTATGTGTATCTTAAGAACTACGATTTATGTCAACTATAAAAGTCATATGGAAATTACTCACAAAATACAATATTGTAATTATTATGAAAAACAAATTATAATAGATTCACTCACTAATATAATATTTTCAAATTGGATTTATCACTTAATACTTTAAGTGATTTTTGTGTATAGAATGGTTAAAAAACTAGTAATTTTAGTGTTTATATATGCTAGCAAATTTGTGTAGGTAAAAAATATATATATATATATCGGGATGACTTTGCATACAACCAACCTTTTCTTGTTGGTGATAGAGAGAGCTTACTAGACTAGACTAGACTAGACTAATCACATTTTGTTTTGTTTAGAACAGTCACCGAAATATCTTGAGTACATATTATTTAATATCCACTAATTGATGACAAAACATGGAAGTATCTTATAAATTGGTAGATCCATGAACATTTGATCTTATGCACACAAACATAGATGCACCGTACACCTCATGTAAGAGCTATAGAACACAAAATGTTAGAGAACCTTCTAATTAACAACAAAACTCCAAAGAAAATGAAAAAATGTTTGAAATCAGTCTCCTTGAATCGACTACAGCCATTATACGCAGAAGGCAAAAGGTAAATAATAATAATTGGGCATGTGAATAGAAGTAAGAACACAAGTAACATAATGATAGCCGAATCAAAAAACAAACAGCCTGTTTGGAGATAAACATAACAAAGCAGAACGAGAAATGTCTTTAGAAGAAACCAATTAACATTTTAGAAAATTAGTTATGATGGATTACTATTACTTTATATTTCAGTGAAGTACTAATAAGGATTGGCCAAAATGGATTTACTAAAATGCAATGACAACCACAATTACTACATCTAGGATTGAAATACACAATTTTCAAATCACTCACTAGTGCTGTATTTGGATTGGAACTGTTGTTCAGTGCCTCTTTTAGGCCAAAGTGCACAAGGGTTTGTGATATCGTCATTGCAGAATGTGTATGAAACTAGCTAGACTTGTTGGAATTCTCAGAATTTCTATTTAATTTTTTTTTTCCTTGATTCATCATAAATGAATTAAAGGGACAGAATTTAGATAGGATATATCATGGGATCGTTGGAATCCAAGAGGATAACAAAATTACGTGACAAGTCAGCACATATTCATTTAAATTAAATTTAATAATTCAACCAAACACGAGATCCAACAAATAAATAATTGGGGAAAATTCAGATTTACAAAATTTGACATGAGTAAGTTCAACAATTCACAATAAAATAAAAAATAAAGTTCAACGAGTAAGCTTAACATCAAGGTAAGATTTTCAAGAACATTCAAGAAAGTCTATTGCTTGATCTGATCTTAGTAATATATTACGTATATGATTCTTTTACCCCCATTCAATAAATAGTATTTCACATGGCTCATTGTGTGTTTCTAACAATTAGAATTCAATTTATTTGTAATATGCAGAATTATAAGGGCTAAGAATGAGTCAATTGAAAGCAATCTTTAAAGATATGTGTCCTAATTATAGATTCTTGAAGATCTGTCTCCCAAGAACATTCCAAATTATAACTATTATCGAAGCATGATTAGCAAGTTTGGGAATTTGAGATGATTGTATTGTTGGATTTGCATTTTGCAAAAGACTTGAGTCTTCTTGAATCTGTAATTAACAGCACTAATAAGTTACAGATACACAACATTTCAAAGAGCATTTTCAAGCACAAAGACAGAGCCGCAGAGAGAGAGAGAGAGACAGAGAGAGAGAGACAGAAGGGAAACCTGTACAAAGCAAGAAGTTATCCTCTTCCAAAGACGCAGCAAGTTGGGATCGCAAATGTAGTTTGAATATATTTCAGCTCAGTGACCTCATTCCTCCGACCGTTATTAACGTCACATTTATCGAAACAGTAATGGTAGATATAAAATAGGGAGCTCCACTTTGTTTTAAATATTTTTTATTTTATTATATAGTTATATTAATATTTTGGAATTTTAATTTTTTTTTTAAGAGGTGTATTTTGTATGAAAGAGTACTAATGTAAGGAAAAATTACTCATAAATCCCATATTGGGAAATGTTACTCTATCTAGTCCTTAGTGTTTTTTCTTAAACTATTTAGTCTTTTTTATTTTTTGTACGATATATGTTTTTGATTTATTGTATATGGAATTTACATTTTTATCCATATTGATTTCATTTTGGTGATGTTGCTAATGTAGTTGATATTGCTGATGTTTTCATGATGTTGCTAATGTAGTTGATGTTTATGAAGCCGTGGCCCGTCAGATTCAGAGAGAGATGGAGATGACGGAAGAGGCCGATCTGGAACTTGAACTTGAAGACGAAGAAGCGATCTTGACGAAGCGGCGCCAGCAGAGGAGAAGGAGAAGCCGAGGCAGCGGCGGCATAGCTGTGGGGAGCCATACCAGCAACGGCGACACCACCGACGGAGGGAGAAGGCACTAGCAACAGATCTTATTCGATCTGATTTAAGGGAAGTACAGATCTGATTTGAATCTCCTCCAACGCCGCTGAAGAACATCGCTGAAGTTCGAACATCGCTGAAGAACATCACTATGTTCTTCCCCATCAACACCATCGCCTCACCTCGCAGTCCCTTGCGAATGTTCTGAAGCTGGTTCGATCTAATTTGAATCTCCTCCAATACCGCTGAAAAACATCGTTGATTTGAGGGAAGTACAGATCTGATTTGAATCTCCTCCAACGTCGCCGAAGAACATCGCTGAAGAACATCACTGCGTTCTTTCCCATCAACACCACAGACTCACCTCGCAGTCTCTTGCGAATGTTCTGAAGCTGGTTCGATTTGATTTGAATCTCCTCCAATACCGCTGAAGAACATCGTTGTGTTCTTGCCCATCAACACCACCGACTCATCTCGCAGTCCCTTGATCTGATTTGAATCTCCTCCAACGCTGCTGAAGAACATCGCTGACTTGGTGATGATATTCGAATGTTGATGATGTTCACAATTTTTTTGATGATGTTTGTTGATGTTTGATGATATTTTGTTAACGTTTGATGTTGTCGATGTTTTGATGATGTTTTGTTGATGTTTGATAATATTTTGTTAACGTTTGATGTTGTCGATGTTTTGATGATGTTTTGTTGATGTTTGATGTGTTGATGTTTGAACATTGTCTTCATGCTGGGCATAAATAGTTTTTGTTCTGAATGTTGTTGAATTTTTGATAATGCTTTTTTAGTGATGTTGTTGATGTTGTTGATGGTGATGATGTAGTTGACGTTGCTGATGTTCGGAAAGAAGGGAAATCTAAAAAAGGCCTATAGTAAGCTTCTTGGGTAATTCGGTAAATTACACATAAACACCAACTCAAAATTATCTCATCAATTACTGACCCAGTCGCCTAAAAAAATGGGTACTAATGTCTTTACAAATAAAATAGGACCTATTAGTCCAACAAAAAAACATCGGGACTAAATGGGTTAACATTCCCAAATTAGGGATTTAATGGTGCTTTCCCCCTATATATAATAAGGATAAAAAGTTGAAAGTATTTAGAGTAAAGTGGAGTGAGAATAGTGACTCTCATAAAATATTGGATAAATTATAAATACACTATTTGAGATTTGCTTAAAATATAAGTTATTAGAAAGTTACAAATATTCTTTCGTCATAATTTTTTATTTAATAGAATTAATTGAAAAATTAAATTTTCTAACTATTTACGTGAATTATTAATTAAAATAAATTTTCTACATTATTAAAAAATGTTAATTGACTTGATAAATTATTCATAAAAGAGCTATTTGTTATGGAAATTGAAAACTTGAAGAAGTAGGATGTAATTTTTAAAATCACAAGAGGCAATTCGTATTTTAAACAAATTTTCAACAGTGCATTTGTAATTTATTTTAAAATATTTTACCGAATAATTACTCATACCTATATATGAGTGTTTGGTAAAATTTGCAGTATCTTTAATATTTTTATTATAGAAATGAGTAATGTTAGATATAAAATATTTTACTAAATACTGTGCATGCGTATGAGATCCATACACTCACACTATGTTTGGATGGGTTGATTGGAGAGAAGAAAGAAAAAAACATTTATCTTTATTGATTTATATTATTCGTTTGGTAGATAACAGAAATTAAAAATTAAAAAAAATGCATTTATCTTATAATTTTAATTTTAAATTTCTTCAAAAATGAAGAGATTGAAATAGAAAATAAACTAACTAAATATCACTCTCTTCTTCCTAAATTATTAGTTCGATACGAGAAAAAGAAGTTAAAAATAATATATTTTCATATAGAAATTTTCAAAAAAAAAAAATCATGAAATAAAAGATCTCATTAAGTATTTCTAATTTACAAAAAAAGAATTAAAAAATTTTGACACAAGATTGAGAAAAATTACAATTTTTTTTTTCTAATTTACATAATTATTTCTTTTCTTTTATTTCCTAAGTTTCCAAATAAAATGTCACTCTCTCTGTAAAAATACATTTTGTTGTATAAATGAGTGTGATTGTTTCTTCATAGAGAAATTACAATTTAGTAATAGTTTTACAAAATAATTATAAATTCATGAAAAAATTAAAATTTAATTATTAACATTTGTAAAATTTACCATTATTTCTTACAACAATACTACAAAATAAGAAGAGAAAAGAAACCTAAAAAAATTCAAAATTTAAATTTATGGCCAAAAATCACTTAACAAATAATCTCATAATAATAACTTTAAATATATATCACTAATCAATCATAACCTCGTTTGGGAAGTGAGGTTAACTTTTTGGTTATTTTAGCACTAGTTAAAAAGTTCATTTTGATTGATTTTTTTAATTTTTTTTAACTTTTGTAAAAAAATGAGTAAAATAATAATGATTTGCATGTGATATTTTTTTTACTAATATTTTAATCTATTTTATAACAAACCCCCCCCCCCCCCAAAAAAAAAAAAAAAGATAACATCGTGAGTAAAATTTCTAAAATGAATTTCTGATGGCATAAGCTTACTGCTTTCCGTTTCTTTATTCGGTCGCTATTGTTCTTTCTTTGTCTACCAGGCTGGCAAAGTTATACCTTTTATTAATTAATATTTTTAATTAAATATAGTTTACAAACATTATACTAATCCTACCGTGCAAGTTATGCTGGTCATAGGGTGGCCCACCTTAGGGGAAACGAGGATCAACAATGCTATGGGTTCCTAAAAAACACAACTCTCATAATTTTTATTCATCCGTAATTGGTTTAGAAAGGAAAACAAAAAAATTAAAACAAAAACATATGATTGATTTATATCATTTGAGAGTCATGGGGATCCCCAACTTTAGAGGTCTCAAACATTTTTGAACGGGATACTACTATACCTAAAGTCTAACAGCTATTGTTGTGTTCTTTTAGGAGGTCGTCTCGAGTGTTTTTCGATAAAATGAACCGTTCATATTGTAGAGTTCGTCAAGAATATTACTAATGTAAAAATTCAAGTAAATCGGATATTCATAACCCTATGATTAGGTCCTAATTGCTTTTAAAAATTTATAAAAGTTATGTTAACCATTAATTTTTATAAAAACAAATGTGTTTTGGTTATAAGGTTATAGATATCCAATCAACTTGATTTTTTATATGGATGATCTACTCGGCGAATTTTACAATATGAACGATTCAGATTATCAAAAAACACTCGGGACGATTTCACAAAGAACACAGTAGTAATTGCTATGCCTTAGGCACAACAGTATCCTCGTTTTGCACCTTAGGGGTGTAAATTGGGTCCGCCCTGGCCCGGCCTAACCTGGCCCACTTGGGCTCGAGTTCAGGTTGGTCCATGTCAAGTCGTCCAGGCTCTCGCTAAAATTTAGATCCTACCAGGCTGGGTCACGGGCTAGAAAAATTAGGCCCGGACTCCAGGGATATTTGGGACTTGGGTAGGCCTGAACATTTTTTTAAACTTTTTTCTACCAAAATTTTATTTTTTTGGACTAAAAATGACACTGGGACTTGAACAAGCCAGGCGGGCCGAGCTTTGAGAGGGCCGATTGGCTAGGCTCACGGGTCGGACCGGGCTTTAAAATGACTACCCAGGCCCAGGGTCCCAGGCTGGGCTCAAGCTCGGCCCACCCTAAGTCTAGACGAGTTTCAGGCCGCCCACGGGCCATTTTTACACCCCTAACCTACCTAAGTGAGTATGAAAAAATTAATATAACAATCATATTAATGACATAGTATCACGAATAAACAATAAATTCTATCAATATGATTAGAATGAACCTTACTTTTCAGATAAAATTATGTTGTCACATATGCATAGAAAAATAAATAATAAATTATTATTAAATGGTAATACTAAAAATGTGGTATCACCGTTGTGTTAAAAGTTTTTTCCACCAAGGTGCAACTAGTCCACCCAACTAATGTTCTAAATATCGAATGAGCTGTGATTAGGACCCCCTTATATTCTCACCCCCACCACCCCCACACACACGTGGGGGTTGGTGAGTGGGAGAAGAAAGGGAAAAAAAAAAAAAAAAAAAAAAACAATTTCAACCAATCAAAAGGCAAAGGGGGTCATGGGGGTCCCTTGGAAAGGGGGTCTCACTCTTTTTTGATATCGAATATCAGCTTATTGAATTGATTCACTCTTGTCTCGTGATTGGACCCAATGAATTTTAAAATCACTCTTTATTGAAATAAATAAATAAAGAATCATAATTGAGACCCCAATAAACTCCCACCCAACTAATGTTCTAAATATCGAATGTCAGCTTATTGAATTGATTCACTCTTGTCTCGTGATCGGACCCAATGAATTTTAAAGTCACTCTTTATTGAAATAAATAAATAAATTAATAAAAATCAAGCGGGGAACAAAAGGAAGTGTCGTCCAACTTAGGGATGACAACATGGTGAGTCCAGATCCTCTATGTTTCGCTTCTATCTTACATTTGGGGTGAGACAAGAGTGAGTTAATTTTGTATTTAAAATAATAATATATAAGTCCTTTTTTTAGATGTACTTTGTAAATGTGTAAGTGAGATAATTAGTTGATAATTAAAAAATATATATAAGAGAAAGTGTTACTTTAAATATTTTAAGACAATACCACATCATTGAGTTCGAAAGTTAGTCTAATTTTTAGGTTTAAGTCGCATTACCATTTTAAAACTATAAATAGCAATAGAGATTAATGTTTATATAATATTATGTATGATGATAATTTATTATTAATTAGAGTTAAAAAATGTAAAAAAAAAACAAATAAGTTAATATTTTAATATTTTAATCTTATTATATTGAAAAACATAAATTATATATATTATATATATATATATATATTTAATAAATATAATTAAAGCAAGCGCGGAGTAGAACGAGACAGAGGGAGCAAAATCTGTCCCTGCTCACTTCATCAAAATTCACACCGGATGGAGGATGCAGGTTGGAAAATAAATTGTCATCCCTAATTAAATTCTCTAATTTTAGGCTAAGAATTGTTTTGATGGTTTGACTCGGCTATTTCTTAGAATAGTTGGTAAGTCGACTGGTTCAATTAATTGGTCTGGTCCAATTTTTAAATAATTGGTTCAGAAATTATTAGAAGTTTCATATACTCGAAAATCAAAATTAATGACATTCTTCTCGATTGTGAAAATATAAAATATTATTAGTAAACACTATACAAAAATTCATTCTTGTAATTTTTATATGAGAACTGATTGGGAGCTCGAATTTGAGCTCCCCGAATGCCCCGAATTCTATTTTTTTTTTTTTTCACAGCAGAAGAAGGAAGAAGAAGGAGGAGGAGGAGGAGGAAGAAGGAGGAGGAAGGAGGAGGAACTGGAGGAGGCCATAATCACAGGGGAGGAGGAGGCGGAGGCGGGGCCGGAGGCGACGGCGGTCGGAGCTGCTGCTGCGACGATCGGAGCTGCGATGAGCTGACGATCGCCGACGATCTGCAAGCTGCTGCGACGAGCTCTCTTCTCTCTCTCTCCCTCTTTCTCTTTCTCTCCCTCTCCCTCTCCCTCTGTCTCAGACTCGAGCTGCATGAAGAAGAAGAAGAAAAAAAAAAAAAAAAAAGAATGCCCAAAACGACGTCGTTTTGGGCATTCGGGGGATTAGGGAGAGCCAAATTCGGGGAAAAAATCATTTTTGTTTTTATATATGCTAGTGCATGTGCGTGCCTAAAGCACGGTATAAATAATGTTAGGATCAAAACCAAACGACATTAACTAATGGGGAAAAAAGAAAAACAAAATCTAAATCAACAAAACATAAACACTTAATCGTGCGCTTTTTTTTTAATAATAAATCAAAAAACCAACTCCAATTTGACAACAAATTGAACTTATCTTGGTAACCAATGGTGTTCTACACAAAAGAAAAGAAGCAGAGAATAACACTCAATGGTGTGGAAAAGGTTGTACACAATTAAAATTGTTAATTAGTGGTAGTGATATGAAGCATTAATTAAGTCACGATATAAAGATACAAAGCAATAACAAATTGTATTAGTATTAGGAGTATCAACTAATAAAACCAAACGGCATTAACTCAATTCCAAAACCCTTTATTCTGGAGCTTATTGTGCCAACTTGAACTCAAATTTCAATTTGAATCAAAGAATCCAATCTTCTATTTCACAACAATCAAAATACCCACTTAATAGCTGAAAAAGCTTTGGGGCAAGCATGTCTAAGAACTGTATATAGGTCTGCAAATCACACAGTGACTTGAAATCAATCTCCCAATGGTGTTCTACACAAAAGAAAAGAAGCAGAGAATAACACTCAATGGTGTTCTACACAAAATTAGAAACCAATAGGGTGATCTTCATACACTATCACCACAACCATACTACATTGCAAGTAGATATTGCAACCATATAGACAAATTAGTTTTCTGATCATTAAACCATATCTACTGTTTTATCAAATTCATTGCTAAAATATAAATTTTGTAAATGAATTTGAAATGAATTTTGCTACCAGTTTTCTAGTTAGTTTTGACTTTCAAATTTCAAATGAATTTTGTAAATGCACCCCAATAAAATTAAAGCAAAAACTGAAAGTTCTTGATGCTTGGATCTTCAACGTGAATGGATAGGAAAAAACAAATGACCCATGAGATGAGTTTAATTAATTGTGGAGCACAAACTCAAAGACCAGGATGCCCTTATTCGCAAGATGGTGGCCGAAATGGAGGCGTTGAAGCACCAGATCAAGGGGAAGGGTGTTGCTGAAGAGGGCAACCACAGTGAACGCACCCCGCCCCCTCGCTCTGGCAGTCGCCGCCAAGATAGGACGTCCTCTCTCTCTATCACCAGAAGCTATGGGGTTGGGGACTCCGACCCACAGGTGGGTAGATCTTACACTCGCGACGGCAGCTACCGTCCCTCACGTCCGTCGACGACGTCGAGATACTCTTTCTCCGCCCGTTCGGGAGATCTGAGGGATGTGTTGGAAGAGAAGGCTCGCCGTAGAGAGAACCAAAGATTGCCGGCATTGCAATGGCTGAGTCCCCAAATCCGTTGTAGTGAGGAAGTGACAATACCAGCGCCTAGAGTAATGGCACCAGCACCAGTGGACAGAGAGCTAGCAAGACTTACCGTTACCCTGCTGTCCCCAGAAATCGAGAGCACGCCATTCCCTGCCGGATTCCACTAGCCTAAGTTCACGTTGTACGACAGCAAGACGAATCCGTACATGCACGTGAGTTATTACTGGCAAGTAATGCCTGACACCGGCGCAATGACACCTTGATGTGCCTCATATTCCTAGCAAGCTTGGGAGAACTGGGCTTGAAATGGTTCGAAAGGCTTCCGATAGGGAGCATCGAGGGATGGCAACAACTAGCAGAGGCCTTTGTCACCAGATTCAAAACCAACACTCGAACACCGAAGGAGGTCGACCATCTCCTGAGCGTCAAAATGGAATCTGGAGGCTCTTTGAAGGTGTACAATGCCAAGTACTGGGAAACTTACAATGAGATCCTCGACTGCCCCACCAATCTGGCGATCACCCAATACAAGAAGGGTCTCCCAGTCGAACATAGGCTGCGAGATTTGCTTGCAATGCACCAGCCCACAACCATGGAATCCTTGATGCAGCGGATCAACGAACATATCCGAGTAGAGGATGATGCCGCCACCGTAACCAAGAAAGCGAATCCAATCGCAGCGGACAGAAGAATGGCGGGGGAGGTTCACTCGGTGGAGCAGGAGGACAACCATCCAAATGACCAAGCTAAAGATCAACATCACGGCTCAAACCGCGATGATAGGAACAAAAGTCGCAGAAACGACCGAGCTAACGCTCCTCGTGATGAAGAGGAAGATGCCAAGACAAAGTTGAAAGTGAGAACCGGCATCACCATTGTCTTTAAAATCCCTATTTACCACATCCTGAGTGAAATCTGAGGTGAACCTTACATCCGTTGGCTGGCCAAGTTGGGAAACACGCAGAGGGCTTTAACTCGAGGTATCGCTGCACCTTCCATGAAGAACGGGGGCACTGAACGGAGGACTGTGTGCCGCTCAAACAACACTTGAAGGAGTTGGTGGCAGCAGGGCATCTAGACCAGTACATAGATGGCGGTATGAGAGCCACTCCATAGGGACAGGCCGAGCCGAACGGCCTCGCCATCCTGGATGCAGCACTGCAAGGCATAATCAATGTCATCCATGGCATCATTGAGCCGACTCGGGTCTGCGAGTTGAGAGGGATGATCAAGAAAGTCAAGCACATGAGGGAGGTGCTCTCCATTCAACCCACTGTAAAGATAGGAAAGATTGAGATAAAAGACGTACTGACCTTTTCAAGCAAAGACTTGGAGAGAATTCAAGTGCCTCATAATGATGCCTTAGTGGTGACCTTCCGTATCAAACACTTCGACATCAAAAGAATTCTGATTAACCAGGGGAGTTCGGTCGAGATCATGTATTATGACGCGTTCAAACAAATGAAGTTGAAGGACAAGGACATAGCCCCCGTAATGTCTCCTTTGGTTGGCTTCAACTCTCAACCAGAATGGCCGATCGAAAAGATCATATTGCTGGTCAAAGCGGGATCGGTCACGAAGCAGGTGGAATTTTAGGTGCTTAAGGTCCCATCAACCTACAACTTAATTTTGGGCAGGGGCTGGTTGCATGCCATACAAGCAGTAGCGTCAACCTACCATCAGGTCCTGCACTTTCCAACGTTGACCGGACAGGTAGAAGAGGTTTGGGAAGACCAAGTGATGGCAAAACAGTGTTTCGTCGCATTAAATGGCAGCCAAGCTGCCAAAGGCTTCGTGCAAATGATAGAAGATCTGAAAGGAAAGGAAAGGAAGTCCTGGAAGACGTGGGAAGAAAGGCCGAGGAGAAATGGGTCGAAGTTTTGGTGGAGGTACGCGTCGACAAGAGTGATCCAAATAAGTTTTTTCTTCTGGGCTCATCTTTGTCCAGCACCGAGCGACTCGATTATGTCGACTTTTTGGTTTGCAACATGGAGGCCTTTGCATGGACGCCTTACGATATGCTTGGCATCGACCCTAGCTTCATTTTCCACCAATTGAATGTCTTTCCGAATGCACGGTCGGTCATCCAGAGGACGCGACGCTCGGCCTTGCACCATGCCGAGATAGTGACGGAAGAGGTCAAGAACTTGCTAGAAGCAGGGGCAATAGAAGAAGTACAGTACTCTAGATGGATCTCTAATACGGTGGTAGTGCCGAAGAAGAACGGTAAATAGCGGGTGTGCGTTGATTATAAGACTGTCGACCGTGCGTGCCCATTGGAAATCAGCATGCCAACCATCCGATCTGAAAGTTTTCAGCTAGACTTGAACAATGAAGTTGTGGCCCTGGAACTTGACCTAGCTGAAGAAAGAAGGAAACGGGCTCTAATCCACATAGCGACTTATCAGCAAGAACTCTCCAGAAAATACAACAAGGCCGTGCATCCTAGGCTATTCAGGATCGGAGACTGGGTCTTGAGGAAGGTAATGGGCAACACAGTGATCCCTGGTGAAGGCAAACTAGGAGCAAATTGGGAGGGGCCATACAAGGTAACTAGCCTTGCAGGCAAAGGGGCATACCATCTGGAAGACTTAGATGGTAAAGCTATCCCCAAACCGTGGAATGAAGCTAATCTCAAGATATTTTACTTTTGAAATGTAACCTTTTCTATTCCTTTGCCTTTTGAATCTTGGCCCTTTGGTACTAGATGTAAATCACTTACGTGTAATGAAAGATAGCCCCACATTTTTCTTATACTATGCGTTTCTGTACAAAGACATTACAAGGATATTGAGCTACTATGAAAATACCAGGGGCAAGAAGCCAACAACAGCTTGACTTTAGCCGTGTAAAGAGTTGGCGTTTTGCCCAACTTGCATTAGGGCCGAGCTGATATTGCTCGCTCGTACAAACAGTTGGCGTTCTGCCCAACTGGAGTTGAGGCCGAGCTGACTTTGCTCACCAGTACGAACAGTTGGTGTTTTGCCGAACTCATTCTAAGGCCGAGCTGACATTGCTCGCCCGTATAGACTGTTGGAGTTTTGCCTAACTTGCATTAGGGCCAAGCTGATATTGCTCGCCCGTACAAACAGTTGGCGTTCTGCCCAATTGGAGCTAAGGGCGAGCTAACTTTGCTTGCCAGTACGAACAGTTAGTGTTTTGCCCAACTTGTTCTAGGGCTGGGCTGACATTGCTCGCTCGTATAGACTGTTGGCGTTTTGCCCAACTGGATTTGAGGCCGAGCTGGTAATTGCTCGTCGAGTGAAGTGTAGATTTTTCTCGTCATAACCTGAGCTGTTACTTGCTCACCGATGCGGAGCTGATTTTGCTCACTCACCGAGCTGACATTTTTCGCCTGCTTAAGATGTTGGCGTTGTATTTAACAAATATTTTAAAATAAGGCAAGTTTGCTCGTTAGACAGAAGAAAATGACAATCGCATAAGGCAAACAAAGAAAAAGATTCGCATAACATGGCGAGCAGAAAGTCAAACTTTTCATTGCTTATAAAGAGGGATTACAAAAGTGGGGCATAACCCGGTTACATCAAAAAAAAAAAAGAAAAGATCAATCTAGATCGACAGTGTTAGCTTGTTCGGTTGCCCTCATCTCGGCGTCACAGACTTGAGTGCCGACCACCGTATCAACCTCCTGATTGGGCTCCTCACGATCTTGGTCCTCTTCCTCAGAAGCTTTAGATGGAGGATTTCGCTCGGCCGGTTGCGCGGTGGTGGCTTTTGCCGCGGTTGCCAACTTCGCATTTTCAATTAGTTTCTTCTGCACGGCACTGGCGTAAGCTTGCATGTGGACCGGGATGAAGGCAGCAGGTGGGTTTTGGAACACATCGGAGTCGTGGCCAAGGCCAAGGTTTTCCATGGCAGCTTTCCAACCGCATTGGAAAAAAAATGTCCTTGGTCCCCTCCACCTGCCGTTCGTAAGCTCTCTCGCCCTCCGCATAGCCGCGGTCTTCAGTATCATCGACCTGCTTGTCCAGCTCGGCTTTGTGGGTGTCGCGGAGTTTGCGCAGCTTGGCGATGTATCGGGCCTTGGTTACTTGAAGGGCGCTCTGCTTGTCTTCATCTGCCCAGGTCAGCCGCTCAGCAAGTCTGTCGCGCTCGGCCGCCGCTTCTTCTTGCGCGGCCTTCAATTTCGCTAGCTCGGTGGTCTTGGTCTTATTATTAGCGATGGCCTCCCGCAGACTTTTCCGCACAGTGATCATTCGCTCGTGGGCCAGGTAGTTCTTCTGCGCGGCTTGCAAGCAAAAGGAAAATGTCAGAACGCCAGAACCGAGCAACAAGTTAACGACATGAGAGCTTGCTAACTTACCAACACGATTGACTTGCTGCAGAGCGGAGGACTTTTAGGTCAGACAGCTCCTCGTGCTTCTTCATGTTGGCAAGGAGGAGCAATCCCTTGGTCATGTTGAAGCGGAGAGAGTAGTCCTTGTCGGCGTAGACCAAGTCGACAGTAAAGACAGCTCAGCCTTTGTATGTTAAACAAGAAGATGACATAATTAAAAAGATATATAGTATAGGATGTGTATAATAGAATTCTCCGATAGAAATACTAGTAATGGTAAATATTAGGAGATTTGTTTAAAATATATATTATCTCTTGTGATCTAGAAAATTATAAATAATCTTTTGTCAAAATTTTTTATTTAACAAAATTAATTAAAAAAGTAAAAATTTTAACTACTCTTTTAAACAATAGTTATCTGAATTATTAATTAAAATAATTTTTTGACATCGTTAAAAATTCTTAATCGATTTGATGATTTATTCATAAAATGAGCGGCTATTTGTTTTGAAAATAAAAATTTCAAAGCAACATGCAATTTTCATAATCATAGGGACAATTCGTATAATGTGAGCGTTTTGTACAATTTTTTGTATCTATGATATTTTTATAATATAAATGAGCAATGTTAGATATACGAAATATTTACTAAATACACTCACAGTATGTTTGGACCTGGACGGGTTGATTTGAGAAGAGAAGAAAAGAAATGCATTTTTATTGGTTTATATTATTCGTCTCAGTAAGTAAAAGAAACAAAAGTATAAAAATTAAAAAAAACTCATATAATTTTAATTGAATTTCTTTTAAAATGAAGAGATTGGGAGAGAAAATAAACTAACTAAATATCACTTTCTCTTCATCTTAAATTATTTGTTTGATATGAAAAATAAGAAAGTAAAAATAAAATATTTTCATCAGAATTCAAAAAAAAAAAAACAATCGCGAAATAATAGATTAGTATTTTTAATTTGTGAAAAAATAATTAATTTTTTGACATAAAAATGAGAAAAATAATAATTTTTTCTCTACTAATTTACATAATTATGTCTTTTCTTTTCTTTTCTAAGTTTCCAAATAAAATGCCACTATCTCTGTAAAAATACATTTTGTTGTATAAATAAGTGTGATTGTATCTTCATAGAGAAATTACAATTTAGTAATACTTGTACAAAAGAAATATAAATTCATGAAAAAATTTAAAATTTAATTATTAGTAATATTTGTAAAGTTTACCATTAATTATATATGGATATATATATATATTATATTTCTTATTTTATATATATATATATATATATAAAGTTTATCATTAATGCATTTCTTACAACAAAACTACAAAATAAGGGGAGAAAAAAAAACCTAAAAAATATTCAAAATTTAAATCTATGGCCAAAAATCACTTAACAAATAATCTCATAATAATAAGGGAAATTTTTTTTAAGGTCCCTCATATTAAGATTTTGGGTAAATTACAAATATATTCTTAAGGTTTGCTTAAAGTACAGATTGTTCCTGTAGTTTAAAAAATTACAAATACCCCCTCGTTAAATTTTTTTATTTAACCCAATTAACTACGAAAAAGAAATTCATAATTGCTCTCCTATATAATAATAAAATTACTTAAATTATTAATTGAAATATATTTATAACATCATTAAAAACTGTTAATTGACTTGAAAATTTATTAATAAAAGGGGCGATTTGTTTTGAAATTAGAAACATCGGGGGGTGGAATGTAATTTCTAAAACTACAGGGGGTAATTTGTATTTTAATCAAATCTCATGGAGTATATTTGTAATTTATCCTAAGATTTTATAAAATAAATGACATACAATTTTTTTATAGTAGTTGAGGTCGTTTAACATTTTCATAGAAAAAATTCAACTAAGATAAATTTGTTCTCAATTCAAAGAAATTTTGGCCCAACTTAGAGAAATTTCGACCCCTACACAGAGAAATTTAATTTTCATAGAGAAATTTCTTTAATTTCACTGAAAAATGTCGAAATTTCCCTGATATTATCATAGAGAAATTTCATTAAGAGATCTTAACTAATAAAAAAAATATTTTAAATCTCTCCTGCTACACAAAGTTTGAGAGAGATACTTTACTAATTTTTCTTAATAATATCTTTAAATATATATCATTAATCAATCATTGTGAGTAAATTTCTAAAAAGAATTTTGATCCCATAAGAGCATTCGCACCAAACTCTTTAATTTTTTAGCTCATTTAAAGCTATTTTCCTACCCCACCTTTAGCACCTACTACATTAAACTCTTCATTCTAGCTTATTCTTATTAAGGAGTTGTTTGGAGTGTCTTAAATAAGTGCACTTTTTGACTTTTTATGAAATATGGGTTGGGTATGAATTGAGTTTGAAGTGATGTGATAGAGAGGTGATATTACTTAAATAAGATGATGTGACTTAAATAGGATAGTGACTTTTTGACTTTTATTGATTATGCCAAACCAAATCTAAATATTATTTTCTTATTATGTTTGTTAGTCTTTCTTTTTTTATTAAATTGATAAGTTACCAACCAAACAATTCTTAAAAAAAGCAAAAAAAAAAAAAATTTGCCGTTGACCGGTTGACCGGCCGAACTTCCGGACAGACATCCGATAACACACAAATAGTGATAAACAGTGCCTCGTTTGTTGTAACGAGTTACTGTAATTATCGTAAATTTTAACGAGCTGAATTTAATAAAGTTAATTTTTTTTAATTTTTAACTAAAAAATGATTTTGAAAAGCTTGATTCATATGCTCTAAGCTTACTGCTTTTTTTTGGGTGAATATCTTACTATTTTCCCTGTCTTTGGGGGTGTTTGGTGGGGTTTTTTTTAGCTAACTTATGACTTTTGACTTTTAAAAAGTTATTTTGGACTGTTTGATTAAACTTATTTCAAACTGCTTCTGATTCTAACAACTTATTTTAAGTCAAAAAAGCTGATTCTGAGAAGCTGCTCACCCATTACTTTTGATTATCAGCCTGCTGTGGACATATTAATTTACAGTTATATGCTTAGATTTTTTTATTTTTCATTTTTTAAAAAATAAAAAAAGACTTAAATGGACTATAGAATATTATTATTATTTTTTATGAGAAATATAAACAAATAGTGAATAATAAAAAATAAAAGTTAATTGAAAAAGGTAGTTCACAGCTTATTTAACAAACACTACTCAGCAACTTAAATCTATAATCTAACAGCTAAACCAAACAGATTAACAGCTTCTGATTAAAGTCATAATTTATAATCTGTTAAGTTATAATTTATAATTTGTTTTAACAGCTACACCAAATAGAACCTTTATTCCGTCATTGTTCTTTCTTTGTCTACCAGGCTGGCAAAGTTACACCTTTTATTTATTAATATTTTTAATTAAATATAGTTTGGAAACTTTATACCAATCCTATCATGCAAGCTATGCTCGTGATAGGGTGGCCTACCTGATATCAATGATTAGAATGAACCTTATTTTTCAAGTAAAACTATTTATCCATATACATAGGATAGGATCAAGGTAATCTAAGGATCACAAATTTTTCATGATCATTTTCATGATCCCTAACATTTCTCAATTTATTATTATAGGTTTATTTTGGGTCAATTTTAAATTCAAATTTGAGTGGGTCTCAAACGTCTTTTGAGAGAGGTTCGACGAGGTGATGTGTTCCTTATCGTATGATAAGTCATACAGTGAAGACAGTTCGTCAAAACTATTTATAAGTGAATGGGAACTTGACGTCGTTTTCGGGTTCGTGGAATGGACATTTAAAGAATTAAATGTTGGTTTCTTTGAAATCGGTTGTCTCACATTGAAACTTTAAGAGAGCATTTGTTAGTATATAAGCTCTAGGTGTACAACCTTGGGTTGGGCCCCAAGGGGCACCCCAAATTTGTAGAAGGGAGGAGTTATGGATAAAGTGAGCTTTAGCCCAAACCACCACACACACACGCACCGCTGGCCAGGTTGGGGTGTGGGTCGGGTCGGTTCTAATATTAATTTTTTGGAGAAAATTTATTTGAATTTTTTCCAAAAATTATTGCGGGAAATTATTTCCAAATTTGAATTCAAATTTTTGTCCAAAATTTGTGCCTCTTTAAAATCCGAATTCCACAAACAGTTTTTCAATCTGTTGATTTCCGGACAGATTCATATTCAATCTGTTGAATTTCTGACAGATTCATAACTGCCCAGACAGATTCATAATCTGGGCAGTTTTTTCACTACAGCAGTTGCAAATCTGTCTAAGTTTTCAAACTGAATCTGTTCAAAGGTTTTGCACCTGTTCAAGTTCAATTACATACCTGTTTGGATAACCTTTGTATGCCCATAAATACCAGCCATTTCAGCAATTTTGGACATCTGAAAATAGTCTGAAAATTTCATTTTTGCAGTCCATTTTGCTCCTTTGCATAAATTCTCTTTATATTAGTTTTTAAGAAAAATTAAAGAGAGTGTAGAACACAAGGTTTTTGTTCGCCGTACAAATTGTTTGGAGTTCTACTACAATTTGTGAAGATTATTGTATTCTGGAAAATAGATGCCATTTTTTCGTAAGCACCGTAGCGGCGCGAATGTTTCTTAAGGACAGAGTGTCACACACTTGACTTGATCTTTTAAATATTCATTCGGTTCGGTAAAATAAATCCTGTAAGTTATTTATTTTATTTGTTTGATTTGGTTTCAATTTAATTATTGAACACAGAAAATTGTTTCAACAATTTCGAGACAGATTTGAATTATTTTGTTTACAGAATTTTTCGTTTGTTTCCTTTCTTCTTTCTTCTTCTTACAGAAATTATTTTCTATGGTTTTACAAAATAATATTCTGATTGGAAAAACAAATAGTAGTAATATACTGTCTATTTTCTTTGACAACTAGTAGTAATATACTGGTGTCATTAACAATTTAGAATATTTATTTGTGAAGTTTGTCAGAAATTAATTTTTGATTTTCAAAAATAATTTATGAGTGTTCATTAATTTAAATTATGTTTCAGTATTTTAATTATTGAAGTGTTACAGAAATTTAATTTTCTGTGTGGAATTAATTTGGTTAAATAAAATTTTATTTTATTTTCAAATTAATTGAAAATAAAAGTTACAATTCTTGTTTTTTTTATTTTATAGAATTTAATTCTATGGTTTTGGTTTAAATTTTCTGTGTAGTATAAAAGTCTAATTATAAATTTTGTTTTACAATTTAGAATTCATGGCTACTGAAACTGGTCAAACTAATGCTCAAACAAGTACTGGTATGGTAGCTGCAATTGCGCCAACCCCCTCTCCTGTTGTGACGGTGCCAGTCAATTACGGTGAAAGGTTAGAGAAGTTCTCAGGAACTGATTTTAAAAGATGGCAGCAAAAAATGCTATTCTATCTTACTACTCTCTACCTAGCACGTTTTCTCCGTGAGGACGCTCCTACTCTAAAAGATGATGAAACCGACCAGCAAGTGGTTGTTTCGGTCGATGCCTGGAAACATGTTGATTTCCTTTGTTTACATCTTGACCTGACTTGACAACACATTATACAACGACTACAATTCTATTAAGACATGGGAGTCTTTGGAGAAAAAGTATAAAACAGAAGATGCTGACTCAAAGAAATTTATGGTTGGCAAATTCCTGGACTTTGTGATGGTTGATTCTAAGACTGTGATCAGCCAAATTCAAGATCTCCAACTCATTCTGCATGACATTCATGCAGAAGGCATGTCTTTTAGTGAATCCTTTTAAGTCACTACCTTAATTGAAAAATTACCACAAAGCTGGAAGGAATTCAAGAACTACCTCAAGCACAAGCGCAAAGAAATGTCTTTCGAAGAATTGATTATGCGTTTAAGGATTGAAGAGGACAACCATAATTCTGAAGAGCAGGCTGGTAAGTATCCAATGGAGTCTAAGGCAAATGTGGTGGAACATGCTCCAAAAACAAAGAAATGGAAGTTTTCTAGAGAAAGTTCTTCACAAGGCTCTAAAGTGGGGGAAACTAAAAAGTACAAGTTTAATGGCAAATGTTACATCTGTGATAAAGAGGGACATTGGGTCAAAGATTGCCGTAACAAATGCAAAAGCAAAAGAAGAACAAACATGAAGCCTGTTCAAGCCAATATGACCGAAGTGAACAAAATTTTCAATGTGTAGATAACATAAATCTTCTGCAGTTGTTTTCGAGGCAAACCTTGTCGGAATCCTAAAGAATGATGGGTGGACACTGGTGCTACTTGCCATATCTGTGCCAACAAAAAGATGTTTACATCTTATTCTATAGTGGACAACTGTGAACAACTTTTCATGAGCAACTCTTCGACTTCTAAAGTTGAAGGACATGGAAAGATTATTCTGAAGATGACATCTGGAAAGGAACTCACTCTCAACAATGTGCTGCATGTACTGGACATTCGTAAAAACCTTGTTTCCGGATCTTTGTTGAGTAAAAATGGATTTAGGCTAGTTTTTGAAAGTGACAAGTTTGTACTTACCAAAAACGGGATGTATGTAGGAAAATGTTACATGTCTAATGGCCTTTTCAAAATGAATATAATGACTGTTGTACCCTCTGTTATTAATAAAAATACATCTTCTTCTTACTTGCTTGAGTTTTCAAATTTGTGGCATGGTAGACTTGGACGTGTTAATTATGGATCTTTGCGTAGATTAATTAATATGGAATGTTTATCGAAATTTTACATTGATTTAAATCATAAATGTGAAATTTGTATTGAGGCAAAATTATCCAAAACTCCTTTCCATTCAATTGAAACAAGTATGGAACTACTTGAATTAATTTATAATTACATTTGTGATTTTAAATCAATTCAAACCAGAAAGTGGGAAAAAATATTTTATCATTTTCATAGACGACTATACTAGATATAGTTATGTTTATTTAATTCGAACCAAGGATGAAGCTTTGGAAACATTTATTCAATATAAAATTGAAGTTGAAAATCAACTTGGTAAAAAAAATTAAAAAACTTAGAAATGATAGAGGTGGTGAATATGAATCACCTTTTGGTGAGTTTTGTAAAGAACATGGAATAATGTATCAAATCACTGCTCCTTGCTCACCTCAGCAAAATGGAATTGCTGAAAAGAAAAATAGGACTTTAAAAGAAATGATAAATGCCATGTTAATAAGTTCTGGATTACCTCAGAACTTGTGGAGGGAAGCAATACTTTCTGCTAATTATATTTTAAATAAAGTATCCCGAAAGAAAGTGAATCAAACACCTTATGAATTATGGCATGGAAGAGTACCATCCTACAAATACTTGAAAGTGTGGGGGTGTTTGGCTAAAGTGGCTATTTCTAGTTCTAAAATGACTAAGATAGGTCCTAAAACTGTTGATTACATTTTCATTGGTTACGCCATGAATAGTAGTGCATATTGATTTTTGATTCATAAGTCAGAACATTCCGAAATACATGTAAACACTATTATTGAATCTCGGAATGCATCATTCTTTGAACATGTGTTTCCAAACAAAACTGGACAAGAGACGAGTACTAACAAAAGATCTTATGATGCTATTACTAGTCATGGTCGAGAACAAGAGCAAGAAATAGATCAAATAAGAAAGAGGAACCTAGGCGTAGTAAACGTGTTAGAACCTCAAAATCTTTTGGTCTAAATTTTCTAACATTTTTGTTAGAAAATGAGCCTTTAACTTTTAAAAAGGCTATGTCCAGTCCTAAAGCTCCTTTATGGAAAAAGGCTGTAAACAGTGAAGTTGAATCCATCCTGTAAAATCACACTTGCGAATTGGTGGATCTGCCACCAGGTTGTAAACCTCTTGGGAACAAGTGGATTTTCAAGAGAAAAATGAAAGCGGGTAGATCAGTTGACAAATACAAGGCAAGACTTGTGGTCAAAGGTTTTAGACAAAAAGAAGGTCTTGATTACTTTGACACATACTCACCGGTTACTAGAATAACATCCATTAGAATGCTAATTGTTATTGCATTGTTGTACAATCTAGAAATTCATTAAATGGATGTGAAAATCGCTTTCTTAAATGGTGAGTTAGATAAAGAAATTTACATGGAACAACCAGAAGGATTTTCTGTTCCAGGAAAAGAAAAGAAAGTGTGTAAATTGGTTAAATCATTATATGGTTTAAAACAAGCGCCAAAGTAATGGCATGAGAAATTTGACAAGGCAATGATGCTAAATGGATTTAAAATTAATGAGTGTGACAAATGTGTTTATATTAAAAACACAAACAACGGTTATGTTATAGTATGTCTCTATGTTGATGATATGTTCATCATAGGTAGTAATAATGACATGATTAAAACTATCAAGAAAATGTTGAATAAATATTTTGACATAAAGGACATGGGGTTTGCTGATGTAATTCTTGGTATGAAAATTACCAAAATATCAGAAGGTTATGCTTTGTCATAATCTCATTACATTGAGAAAATAATTGACAAATTCAGCGAAGATGATGATCATCTTGCTAGAACACCTATGGATGTTAATTTGTTTCTTTCTAAGAATGTACAAGAAAGTATTTCTTAATTAGAGTATGCCCAAATTATTGGAAGCTTAATGTACTTGATGAACTACACTTGCCCAAATATAACTTATGCAGTAAGTAAATTAAGTAAATATATGAGTAATCTGGGAGTAGAACACTGGAAAGCTATTATAAGGGTTCTAAGATATCTCCGATATACTCGTAACATTGGGTTAAATTATACAAGATATCCAGCAGTACTTGAAGGATACTGTGATGCAAACTAGATATCGGATACTAGAGACGCAAAGTCCACCAGTGGGTATGTCTTTATTCTTGGTGGGGCGGTTGTATCTTGAAAATCTTCCAAACAGACTTACATAGCTAGGTCTACTATGGAATCAGAATTCATAACTTTAGATAAAGCTGGGGAAGAAGCAGAATGGCTTCATCACTTCCTTGAAGACATTCCAATGTGGCCAAAATCGATGCCTACTATATGCATACATTGTGATAGTCAGTCAGCAATTGGTAGAGCATATAGTCATATATATAACAGTAAGTCACGACACATTCGTCTTCGACATAACATTGTAAGACAACTACTCTCTAATGAATTATTTCCATTGAATATGTGAAGTCTAAAGACAACATAGCGGATCCACTAACCAAAGGGTTAACAAGAAAGTTAATTGAGAATTCATCGAGGGGAATGGGACTTAAGCCTATTAAATAAGAGTTACCACAACAGAAACCCAACCTAGTTGACTGGAGATCCCAAGATCTAGGTTCAAAGGGACAACCGAGTTGTGTATGACTCATAAGGATCACTAGGGAGTTAAACTCCTACCCATTTCTATAATGAAATAGTGATGTCTGCAGCGTTTTAGGTTAAGTAAAACTTTTAATGATTCTTATATCTAGGAATACTTAGTGGAGTATGGAAGGATACTGTTCATAAGAATCACCTATGTGAGTGTGAACTAGGCCAGTTTTATGAGATTTGTGAAGGGCTACAATTCTCTAGAGCACTCATGAAAGACCAGGTCATTTAGGGCCAAAATGAACACAATAGTGAGAACTAAACTGTGTATGGTAATATACTGTGTGAGTTCTATTGTCTTGGTTTACGCAAACGGCTGAACAGTTCAAGACATCATGTTCACTGATTAGCTAGTAAATTCAATAATGTCTCATAAGAAAAGGTTCAAAGCTAAAAGCTAGTTATCCGTTGCAGAATATTTCCAATTTCTATACTCTCTGTAATTAGATCATGTTGTTGCATTTTCTCTCCGTCAAATTCCATTCATGTGGGGGATTGTTGGAAAATTGGCTTTTTTTTTATAGGCTTGTTTTGGGCCAACTTTGAGCCCAAATTTGAGTAGGTCCCAAACGTCTTTTGTGGTGGGTCCGAAGATGTGACGTGTTCCTTGCTGCATGGTAAGTCACACGGTGAAGACGATTCGTCAAAACCATTTATGAGTGAAGGGGAACTTGACGTCATTTTCAGGTTCATGGAATGGACATTTAAAGAATTAAATGTGGGTTTTCTTGAAATGGGTTGTCCCACATTGAAATTTTAAGAGAGCTTTTGTGAGTATATAAGCTCTAGGTGTACAACCTTAGGTTGGGGCCCAAGGGGCACCCCAAGTTTGTAGAAGGAATGAGTTATGGACAAAGTGGGCCTTAGCCCAAACCACCACGCGCGTGCTCGCCACTGCTGCTAAGCCGTGCCGGGCGCAGGTGTGGGTTGGGTCGGGTCGGTTCTAACATTAATTTTTTGGAGAAAATCTGTTTGAATTTTTTTTCAAAAATTAGTGCGGGAAATTATTTCCAAATTTGAATTTAAATTTTTGTCTAGAATTTATGCCTCTTTAAAATCCGAATTCCACAAACAGTTTAATTAGTCCAAATATTTTTTTAATCTGTTGATTTTCGGATAGATTCATATTCAATCTATTGAATTTCGGATAGATTTATAACTGCCCAGAAAGGTTCAAAATCTAGACAGTTTTTTAACTGCAGTAGTTGCAGATCTGTCCAAGTTTTCAAACTGAATCTGTTCAAAGGTTTTGCACCTGTTCAAGTTGAATTACATACCTGTTCGGACAACCTTTGTATACCTATAAAGACCCGCAATTTCAGCAGTTTTGGACATCTGAAAATAGTCTGAAAATTTCATTTTTGCCGTCCATTTTGCTCATTTGCATAAATTCTCTTCATATTAGTTTTTAGGAAAAATTAAAGAGTGTATAGAACACAAGATTTTTGTTCACTGTACAAATTGTTTGAAGTGCTACTACAATTTGTGAAGATCATTGTATCCTGGGAGATGGACGCCATTTTTCTGTAAACACCGTAGTGGGGCGAATCTATCTTAAGGACAGAGTGTCACACACTCGATTTGATCTTTTAAATATTCATTTGATTCGGTAAAATAAATCCTATAAGTTATTTACTTTATTTGTTTGATTTGGTTTCAATTTATTTATTATACACCGAAGATTGTTCCAACAAGATATTATTAAATTATAATATTAAAAATATAGTATCATCGTTATATTAATATTTTTTTTTACCACCAACGTCCAACTAGTCTATCCAACTAATGTTTTAAAAATCGAATTGATTCACTCTTGTCTCGTGATCGATCCCAGTGAATTTTAAAATCTCTCTTTTATTAATATAAATAAAAATTAGGAGGACAACAAAAAGAAGTGTCGTCCAACTTAGGGATGACAACATGGTGAGTCTAGATCCTCTATGCTTTGCTTCTATCTTATATTTGGGGGAGACAAGAGTGAGTTAGATTTTGTTTTTTTAAATAAAAAATATATATATATAAATCTATTTTTTAAATCCATTTTCTAAGACTTACTAATATGTAAGTGAGATGATTAATTGATAATTAGAGAAAATATGAGAAAAAGAGTTACTTTAAATATTTTAAGACAATGTCATATCATTAGGTTCCAAAATTAATTTAATTTTTAAGTCTAAGTAGTATTGTCATTTTAAAACTATAAATAGCAATAGAGATTAATGTTTATATAATATTATATATGTATGACAATTTATCATTAATTAGAGTTAAAAAATGTAAAATAAAAATAAATGAATTAATATTTTAATCTTATAATCAATATCTCATACTAATTTTTTTGATTTTCTTAATTTTAAACAATTAAGAAAATCCCTATTGGTTAGCTTTAATTTAATTTTTATTTTACAATCGCACATAGAGGTTTTGATTTTAAAAATAATTTTGTATGAGGTTTTGAAACTCTCATAATATCTTTCCTTAAAAGTATTCTTTTGTAAAATATATAGATATATTGATAATCTCAACGTCACTCCTCCTTGATACAAAAATTATAAGATAATTATGATAATTTTAAATTTATATTTAAAACTTATAAATCATGGGATAGATTATTATAATTTTAAATTTAAATTGTGTCAATTTTAAATTTAAATTAAGGGTAAATTACATTTACCTCTCATGAGGTTTCTGACAAATACAAGGACCTCCCTTGTGGATTGAATAATTACAGAAACCCCCTTACTTTACCTGACAATGTCAAGATTCCTCCATTCCGTCTATTTTGCACAAATGACATTAGTATCCAATAGAAAATGACCATGTTACCCTTGCTTTTGGTTTCGAAAAGACCAAAAAGCATTTTGTTCACAAAATCCCTAATCAAGCTACATTTACAATACAAATCGAATTCTTCAGAGAAAGAAGAAAGAGAGGGAGGCAACAGTAAGAACGTGAAGCAAGGTTGATCTGTGTGAAGAAGATGAAGAAGCTATTCGATTTGGGACCGATCGTCATTGCCAGTACACAATGTAAACGAGTTTCATCGGTGAGAAGTTGCTGTTATGGCTTCCAGGTAAGATTTCGAACTCTGTAAGCTTCAAATATGCTTAATTTGAGTTGATGATTTTTGATTTTTTTCCCCATCTTTTTCTTACAAATTTGTTTCTATTATGTGTTTGATTTGATGAAATGTATGTGAAAAAGGGTTTTCTTCAAAAATATATATTTAGGGTTTATATTTTATTTGCAAAATTTCTGACTAGAAAAAAAGGAATTTGTTAAATATTACTATAATAATAGTGTAATGTAGGGATTTAATATAAATTTCTGATTTTTTTGGATTTAATTTATGAGATGTATGTTTACATGTTTAGGGCTTACATGTTTAGGGCTTTTTGGATTTTATTTATTCGAAGCTTACATGTTTAGGGCTTTTATTTGATTTGCAAAATTTCTGATTGGAAAAAAAGGAATTTGTTGAAAATTTATGAATTTCTGATTTTCTGGGTGTTATTCATGAGATGTATATTTAGGATGAATTTTTGATTTTTTGGGTTTTACTTATGATTGTTTAATATTAGTATAAATATGGTGTAATTTAGGGATTTCTTCATGTTTTCATATTTTCTTCAGTTAATTGTATGGGCTTGCTTATTTTATTAGGGCTTTTCTTCATTTTTTTCTTCTTTCCTTCAGTTAATTGTTGAGTATAGTGCATGTTAGGAATTAATTGGTACGCCATTATGATCACAGTACGGCTGCATTTCCTTATTTTGATTTAATCATCAACTACAAAGGGAAAGTAGGAAGAGTGTATGATGTGGACCCAAATATGTATTGCTACATTGATGCCTTGAAGGATGTAATTGCAATAGTCCTCTCTCACATTTCTTGTAGTGAAGCAATAACAATCACATTGCATTGTGATATGCTTGGTACTGACACAAGGAGATTAATTAAAAATTATCTTGATGTGCTAGACATGTTTTATGTGCAAGGTAGGAGTAAAACAATTAACTTGTATGTAGACATAGCATATTCTATTGGAATGAGTGATGGTGGATGTAAAAGTGATGTTGGAAATGAAAATGGTAGAGGTGGAAATCATGAAGTAGATGTTGTAGATGTAGAGCAAGACTACCATACTGTAGATGTAGATGAAGAGTACCATAAGGACAATGTTTATGCATTTAGTGAAGAGGATAGGGATTGGAATGCAACTATTGAGGATGAAAACCAATCAGATAGCAATGAGATTTTGAGTGATGATGATAATAAGTGCTCAAGTAAAGATGATGATGCTGAACTTAGTGATTACCAATCTGGTGATGATGAAGTGGCATATTCTACTACTGATGATGATTATGATGATGAAGTAGACTGTCTAGATGATGAAGAGATGAGGTTTCCAGGCATGAAGTATGATGGTACCTACAATGGGAAAGAGCCATATATGAATCAAGATAGAGAAGTTGTATTGGAAGAAGGGACGATTTTTCCAGAGGTGAATACTTTCAGGGCTACATTGAGGGACTATACAGTGCAAACTGGTTTCAAGATTGTAAAAGAGAAAAATGAGAAGTCAAGAGTAATAGCCCATTGTGCTACTGAGGGCTTCCCTTAGAGAATTCATGCATCTCCATTTCCAGATGGGATCACCTACAAGATTAAAATCTTAGTACCTACTCACACATGTAGCAGGATGAACACAAACACTGAAGCTACATCAGCTTGGATTGCTAAAAAAATGGTTGAAAGTTTTAAGGACAATCCACACATGGGCTTAGATACTATGCAAGTGAAACTAAATAAAATGTTTGAGATTGAGGCTTCAAGAATGCAACTGTATAGAGCCAGAAGGAGGTGCAAGGAGGAGCTGGAGGGTGATCATGGGAGCCAATATGTATTATTGTGTCAATACCCAAACCCGCCCCTATAAGTTTAGCGTCGTAACTGGCCAGTAATCCGTGATTATCGAAGGCATGTTTAGCAATAATGACAATATTACACTGTAAAGGGGCTGGCAGAAGCCAATCAATAATAACATACATCGTCCAATGAGCTGTGAAGACCTAAATGGAAATAAACTTTTATGCACATAGCCATATTCATAACCACTTATACCAAAAATGCATATACAAGATAGCATGCAAGTTAGGGACATAATCCTCTCAGCAAAAACTGTAAAAACAAAAATCTTAGACATTCTTTATACTTAGCAAAATGGTGGATTTGAATCACCCAAAAAGCCTTGACTCATGCAAATTCGGAACCTCATTATGAGGCACAACGGCAGGCTTGACAAAACGAGAGTTCGGGTAGGCGCCTCTAGGTTTGATCCGGTGTCTGGCCACCTATATATATATATATATGTATATATATAAAAGTGAGTTAAAACCTAGTGAATAACAAATGCGTAAAGGGGTTAAGAATGAATGTCCTTTCAGTATCTAAAATAGTCATTTGCATCAGTAAATCATTTGATTGATCATTGTTTCATACTTCCCTATCATATCTATCACATAGGAAATAGAGTAGTTATATGTGGTACACCCAATAGCTAAATAGTACAGTAGGTCTTAAGAGACCGAACAGTCAAATAATGGCCATCATATCAGTAAACTGTAGTTCCAACATTGGAATTGACAGAGATCTCTGTAACAGTAACAGTAACAATACTCGTCAGTCGCTATGGATGCCACGAGTACAGTTCGCAAATTAGGACAAACATTCATTTAGTAAACAATTCCATTTCAGAAAACAGTACAGTCAATCATTTAGAAAATAATTATAATTGAACATAGCTTTACAACATTGTTACTCACAGTGGGCTCCTCGATACACAGACGATAAGGCACTAAAGATGTGGCGTCCGACCTAACAAATAAATTCAAGCACAACATTTCAATGACATTCATATCACTAGTCAAACACTTCTATTTCTATTCGCTTTGTTGTTATTCAGTCAATTTCTATTCATTGCTCACTTATTCGGTTCCAATTTTCATTCGTTCACATATGAGATGCGATGCACATGAAATACACTTTAAAACCATGTAAACGGAGGCCCAATAGGTAGAAAAAAAAGAGCGAAAAGTAAACCGGGACTGCCATGTTGGCCGCACGTGCGGTTGCCTTGGCCGCTCGTGCGGTGGCTTGGCCGCACGTGCAGTGGACTTGGCCACACGAGCGATAGTTAAGCAGTGTGCACCCTTAGGCTACTGAAGGTGGGCTGCTCATGCGGGGGCCCAATCCACTCGAGCAGTCTGGGCTGAAATGGTGTTCGTAATTTGCTCTGCTGGAGTAATGCCTTTCTTAGCAAATTCAACCTCCTTTGCGAAAATACAAGTCTTAAAACTAACAAGAATACATCCATTTAGTCATAACAAGTATTAAACAAAATTCATTGTTCTAATTTGAGGCTCAAATCCACGTAAAACAACAAATACAACTTCTTGAAGGTTATCACAAGATCAAAACTTTATAAGTGAGCCTTAAGCTTCATAATTCATGGAAATTTTCCATCAATTCCAGCAAGTGAAGAACCATGCAAGAGTTTAAATGTGTGGCAATAATTTTTCATGAAAATCATGCCATGCATGAAGCTATCTTAAATTACATCTCTCATTTGTTCATTATCAGCCATGCATGTATCAATTCTCTAATTATATGAGCCAAATGAACTGAACTTCAATTCTACTCATAATTTCTTAACTAATTGAAATTAAAACATAATTCTACAAATTCATGAGATGAAAGAGAGTAATTCTTACCTAGGTTGAGTATATTATGAAGAATAGAGTGTAGTTACAAGGATTTCTTCACCCTTTTCTTCCCTCTCTTCTATCTTCTTCTTAAGCCCCTTTTCTTCTCTTTTCTCTCTTATTACTTTGCTGAACTCTCTCTCACCTTCAAACTCCTTCCCTCTTAAGCCCCTGAGCTCACTAAGTCCACTTCACCACTCTCTTACTCCTAGGCAATTTGATGAGTAGAATGCTCTATAATAATATTAAAAATGATAATAATAATTTCATTTCATTAATTAAATTGTAGTTAAGTAATTCAAATTCATGTAATCTCATCACTTAATGATCTTAGTTACACTAAATCAAATTATACTAAGATGGATTAGGCTTTAATTTCCTATCTTATTATTTAATTCCAACTTGTTACAAATAGCGAATCAGAAAGGTTTAATCCATCCCCTGTACGTATCTGTTCACAGTAACACTACAATTCCAATCAATGCAAGTATATATCATATGGCACATAATTCACATAGCACATAATTACATAATTAACAATAAGCATATAATTAATTTAATTAATTTTCTTAATTAAGGAAGTGGTTGTCATATGTTGCCAACATATGCTGAGGAAATCAACAAAACAAACCCTGGTAGCTTGGTGGCCATAAATTATGACCTATCCTCTATCCCAGTCTCAGAAGATGGAGAAGAACCAGACCCTGCCATTTCTCAATATCCATTGTTCCAAAGAATTTTCATATCATTTGATGCAATGAAAGTAGGGTTCATTAATGGATGTATGCCATTCATAGGGGTACATAGTTGTGAAAACCTACATTTAATTATTCAAATAATAATAATAATAATAATAAAAATAATAATAATAATAATAATAAAATAAAATAATTAATTAATTAACATTATCTGGAGTTTGTCTAAAATATATTAGTGTATAAGTTAGTTTTAAATTAATCTAATTAAATCACTAACAAAGACATTATTAAAAATAATAATTTTGTGGGTATTCAATATTTATTGTTTATAAATTGTTTTAATTAGGATTTAACATCATAATTATTCTTACTAAATATCTTAGTTAAAAAAAATATATATTAGTGTATCAATTTTGAGAAAAAAAAAATTTCTCTGAATCAGATTCTCGGTGGCAGAGTAATGCCACCTGCTTGCTTGCATGTAACTATAGAAACTTTCACCTTATCATAATTCTTGGGTTGAGGAGATACGAAGTGGCAGGGAATAATGAAAAGAGAGAGAGAGAGAGAGAGAGAGAGAGAGAGAGAGAGAGAGAGAGGGGAAGGCTCAACATAATCCTATATATACAAAGAGAAGGCTGAGCATAATCCCATATATACAAAAAGAAGGCTTAGCTTATTATACATATGCAAGTCTGCTCCTTCGGATAAGTGAGGGAAAATAAGGAAAAAAAAAAGAAAAGAATTCAGCTAAACAGTAGAAGGAGAAGAAGAGAGGAAGGTTAAGGAAGCAAAATTTTTCTACCATTTCATCACCAAATTCAATCCTACTATTAAGTAAGAAAACTCTCTCAACCCTCTCATTTCTTTTTATTAATGAAGTTTTCAGATTATATTCATGTGATAAAATGACTAACTTATAGATAAAAATTTTATATATGTGTGTAGGAATTTTGTGATGTGTATATCAAATGTTTGAAGATATTGATAGTCTTAAAATCATGGTATTATTGTGAAAATAGGCTTGCATGTGCAGTTTATACCATTAAAGAAAAGATTGAAAATAATCTTTTTATCCTTGAATCTGCCAGAATGTTTGCACGAATTTTTAGACAATTTTATACTCAAATTTTTTAGATTATTTCTTCTAGAAAGTTGTTGAGAATGATTTCTAGTTCATCTAGGAATTTTGGCAACAATTTTTGAGCTTTTTAAAAATTTATACAAATTTTCAATTAAATCTGAAACTGTGAGATAGATTTTACTATATATTTGAAAATTTATTAAAAATTCTATACTAAGCCAAATCTAGTAATTTATAACTAAAAAATAAAATTTGAGAAGTCTAGTTTCATAATAAATTTTTATATTATGGATTTGATCTATAAATTTAAGCATGGAATTAATTTAAGGAAATGTGCCAAATCTGTGTCATAAAAAATTGCTGGAAATTTTACAGGATTATTTACAACTTAATTTTTTAAAATTCTTTCTGAAAAATGACCTAAACATCCTTATTGAATATCCTGTTCAATTGCACGAATTTTAGGATTGTGTAAATAATTTATTTATAATTTTTATTACCTAAGTTACAATCTGGAATTTTCTGGACAGGTTAAAATCATCACTTCAATCATTTATTTGGATAAAAATCAATTATTGTGTTGGTCTAATTTATCAAATAATATAAATTAGTAATCCATGTATGGGTGTGTTGTGGTTTATTTAATATTGTGCTAGTCTAATTTTGTAAATTAAAAATTTGTGCGTGTGTGTGATTATGGTTTATTTCTTTGTATCTAAGTTATTATATTCATACCATGGTTTAAATTAATTGTTTATTAAATTTTGTACATTGAATTATTATTGTGTGACATGTGTAATATTTCATGTTGAGAGTTTTTATGAGTTGGTATAACATTATTGGTGATTGAGATTTGAATAATTTGTGTTTAATATAAAAAATTAACCGAAATGAGTAATGGTATATATATAAAGTTAATGATAGAGGGTTAATACCGGTTGTCCAGGGTGAGCCTTGGTTTTTAAAATTTTTTATGTAAATTGTGTCGCGAAACCCTAAGATGGCACAGGGCTTATTTGAATCCTTATCGGTATTTGGTTTTGGAATAAGAGTGGATGTGCGAGTGGCACACAGGGAAGTTATGTACCCCTGGCAAATCGTTTCCTTGGGCAGACCACGGATGCCACGGCTTGGGTATATAACTCCGGGCGTGGGCATCTTTGGTAGTTCTTGAATATTTGACCAAGGGAGTGTTTCCAAATTAACCGTGGCCATGGCTTAGTGGTTGGTAAGTTAAATTTCTTTGGTGAGATTTCAAGTGTCACCTAATTTATTAAAATTATTTGAATTATTTTAATGGTTGTAATTTATGCTAACAATTATATTGTTATCTCATGTTTATAATCTCATTATTTTTCTCTTAAAAAGAATGGTAGGTTGGTTATGTTTTCTTACTGTGTTGCAAAACTCATGGCATATATTTTGTTGCCCTAGCGTTTCATGCCAGATTATGTTGAAGAAGGGACTGAGGTTGAATTTGGAGCTGCTGTTAATATCGAACCTTGGCTAACTTAAAGTCAAGATTTTATCAAAATAAAATTCTATTATCTCTTGTATTAGTGTTTAACAATGTTAGGACGTTAAATGTGAACTTGTAATTTTATTTTGTTGTTGGACTTTAACTATGTAAGAACTTAAAATTTTCTAATTAGTAGTTAAAATTTTATCTTGCAAGTTATTGTTATTTAAATTTTATGATGTTCAAAAAAAAAATAAAAAATTTTGGGGCATCACAATGGGTGTCACTTGAAGGGTCCCTATGGTGGTGTTTTAATTTCAACAGTTGCCTTAAATGGAAATAATGGCTTGTTTCCATTGGCATTGGCAGTAGTAGAGGGTGAATGCAAGGACAGTTGATCTTTTTTCTTTCACAACTTGAGAACAATCATAGAAGAGGCACTACCTTCTAGGCCATGGACCATCATGTCTGATCAACAAAAGGTACTTTACTGACGTATTCAACAACTAACTTACATAAATTTCTTGATTCTCTAATTTTAAATTTCTAATGGTTAGTAATGTTTCATTGTTTTTGTATACAGGGCCTTGACAAGATTGTGAGTGACATTATACCAGAGACAACTCATAGAAGATGTTGCATGCACTTATATAACAATTTCATAGCCAAATTTCCTGGTTTAATTTTGAGGAAGCAATTTTGGAGGGCAACAAGGGCTTACAATCAGATGAAGTATGATCAGGCTATCACAAATAACATGACAGAGTCCTTCAACAATTGGTTAGAAAATTTAAGAACTCAGCTAATTTTAACTATGTTAGAGGGCATAAGGTGCAAGTTGATAGGGTAAGTTTCAGATGAGGTACCAAAAGGCAATGCAATGGAAATCTAACGTGACATTGAATGTGAAGAAACAACTTGAGGTCACACTGAAATGGTCAAGGACTTGCACAGTTGAGTATGCAGGAGGCAATGAGTATGAGGTAAAGGATAATGAGGGGGTTAATCACATTGTCCATATTGGGGCTATGACTTGTGTATGTAGACAGTGGGAAGTATCTGGTCTTCCATTATAGCGATCCCGGTTGTTCCTTTCTGTTCTGTTGTATTCCGGACTCGGTTCCGTGAAGTTGGTAGTGGTATCTCTCTTATTGTCGTCCTTTAATTCCACTTGATTGAGTTTTAGGATGTTTTCAGCAGGGTTGTTACAGGTTGGTTAGGCCGTGGTTTCAATTCCTTGTTGTCCAGTTTTTAGGCTATCCACTCGAGCGGGTCTTCTTGCGCTCGAGCGGGGATTGCACACCTCTAGTATTTCGTGTTCCTGCAAAACTTCTGCAGATGTGATTTTTACGCTCGAGCGGGTTTGTTTACGCTCGAGCGGTAGCGCTCGAGCGGGTTTGTTGGCGCTCGAGCGGGTAGTACCTTCTGGGTATAAGTTCTGGGAGGGGGAAATCTACGCTCGAGCGGTCTGGTTTTCGCGCTTGAGCGGAAGTGCTTTATTCTTGTGTTTTGGTGCTCGAGCGAACCTTATTGCGCTCGAGCGTGTCCAGATTTTTGTTCTTGGCGCTCGAGTGTTGTGTTTTCCGCTCGAGCGGGTCGTGCGTATATGAGTTATCCGCTGGGTGATTTTAAATCACTTTTTACTTTCCTTTCTCTCTCCTACTTTTTCTAAAACCCATTTTGAGAGCTCCTCTCTCTAAAATCTTAACTTCTCTCTAGGGTTTGATCTAGTAGGAGTGATTTCCTCACCTTTGGCCTTTACAAATAAGTTGTTGATCGTCGAGGGCTATCTTTTGATCGTCGAGGGCTAACTTCTCTCTATGAGTTTTGTCTTTAAATTTTGGCATTTCGATATGTTGGGGGTTGTTGGGTAATTTTGAGAGAGTATGGGCCTTTGTGTAATTTTACAAAAGTTAGGGTTTTAATTATATAAAACCTAAATGCATGTTTGGCATGAATGAATGAAGAAAATGTTGAAACGTTGATGAAAATGAAACCGTGTAGGGTTGAAATGTTAATTATGGAAAATGTCCCAATTACATTGATTGATTAATTTGTATAATTATTTGTTGGAAATTGGAAAGGGAAAGGATTAAAGGGCGTGGTTGGATCATTTATCGCTCACCTAATTGAAATGTTGATTTAATATCCATTTTGTGCACTTACTTTCTGTTTAGAAATAACTGCTTTGGGCTATCGGTGGAGGATAGTCTTGATTGTTGTAGACAATGCATGATGATTAGGCAAACTAAAACTAATCGATTGAATGTGTCATAGAGTATGACAGTGGATACAATACATTGATTTTATGTATTGATTGATTGTGCATAGAACCCTTGTGTTTATATGCATTGTGTGTAGAGGAGGAGATGAGGGATGTACTCCGCGGTTTAGGAGAAGATGGGGGATGTACCTCTAAACCGGATAGTGTTGGGAGGAGATGGGGGATGAACTCCGTAGATACAACTCATACGCTTGTCTAGAGAAGTGAAGATACAGCTCATAGGCTTGTCTTTGAGAAGTGTAGATACAACTCATATGCTTGTCTAGTGAAGTGTGGATACAGCTCATATGCTTGGCTAAGTTGTTCTAACTCTACACTGGAATTTCACATTAGATCCAGTTGAGTTTATTTGGCGGCATGGCAGTCATTCTTTAAGAATAAATATGGCACAATTCTTGTGAGTGTCTTGGTGATTGATCTGTCTTTGTTGTGGATGTATCAGTGTTGGCCATCTATCAATTGCTAATCTTTTAGTCATTGTTCATAGTTGGTTTAGTATATCTCTGCTGGGTTGTGGCTCACCCTATATGGGAATTTCATTTTCAGGTACAGGTAGCATGCCACCTCTAAGAACATAGCTTGGGAAGCTAGAGGCGGACACACTTTTGTTGTCTTATTTCTTTTTGATGTATTACATGTAAATTCAAGCCAAGGGCTTAATATGTAATTGAGTTAGTACTCTCTTTTGTAACCAAGTGTTAACTTGGAAAGCTGTAAGCCCGTAGGGCATTTGCTTTTGTTGCTAACATGTAATACTTTTGTAATGAAGTACTCTGATGAATTGAAGAATGTGGATCTTTTGTATATAAATGTATGTCTATATTGATGGGTTTAATGTTACTTTTTTTGAGGGCGTGACATCCATGCAAGCATGTTGTGGCTATAATTTCTCATAGTAGGTTAAACATAGAAGATTTTGTCCACCCTTACTATTCTAAGGCAACTTACTTGAGAGCCAATAGTGGAATGATACATCCCATCTTAGACCATAGCATGTGGACACTTATACGTGGGGACCCAATACAACACCCACCTCTAAAAAGATTGCCAGGAAGGCCAAGGACTTCAAGAAAGAGGGTTGCTCATGAGCCACCAGCTGGAACAAGTCAGAGCAAAAGGTCTAGTACCTTAAGATGCAAATGGTGCATGCAATTTGGACACAACAAGAGAACTTGCCAAAGAGGTCCAGTCAGGAGCATCTGCTGTTGGTAGGGGCAGTGGCATATCCAGTGGTAGAGGCAGTGGCAAAACTGCTGGTAGGGGCAGTGGCAGATCTGTGAGTAAGGGCAGAGGCAGTGGCAGATTTGTGAGTAGGGGCAGAGGTAGAGGCAATTCAAGTGGGAGAGGTAGTTTAGCTGAGAGGGGAAATGCAAGTGGTAGAGGCAATTCAAGTGGGAGGGACAGTTCAGCTGGGAGGGGAAATAAAACTACAAGAGGAAGTTCAACTGGGAAGGGGAGTTCAAGTAGGAGAGGCAAGGGCAAAGCCAAGCATGCACAAGTAAGTTTTTTCTATTTGTTTTGCCTTTTCATTTGTGATTTTTATTTATTTTGTCTATCCATTTATGATATTGATATGCATATTTATTACCTTACTTTAGTTTTCAATTTAGGATATTCCAAGAGGGACTCCCCCAATGCCTACTCAGAGTGTGACACAGGTCACACAACATCATGTTAGTTATGAACTTAGTTATGAAACTACAATGAAATTATTTTCTTATTTTTTCAGCTTGCATGAATCCAACATTGTATTTTTGTTTATTTATTTGTTTGTTTAACTTTTTTTTGCAGATGACTTAGCTAAGCTGTTGATATTTTGGGTACAAGGATTAACATAGGTTGAAGGTATAAAATATATGTTGCTTGACTGTATAGTTAGTGAGGATCATGTTTCACTTTTTCGTATTTTTGTAGTGGACATGCAATGCTAAGAATAGCAATCTGATGATGTGGCCACTTTTGTTTTTTTTGTAGTGGCCATAAAGTATTTTATAAATACTCATTTTGGGAATATAGATGATGTAATTGCATAGACTTGACAAATATGATCCATGGAATGTGGCCACTTTTGTTTTGTTGTAGTGGCCATGAAGTATTTTATAAATACTCATTTTGGGAATGTAGATGATGTAATTGCATAGACTTGACAAATATGGTCCATGGAATGATGTAACTAAACATATCGGATATGAATGATGTAAGTAAACTAATTGAACATATTTGAGAACAATCATGATGTAATTAAATAGTCCTACTTGATGTTTAGATGATATAATGGAATGGTCTTTATGTTTACAGGTTATTATGTTACTCAAATTAGATGTGAATATTTACATAATGCAAAAATAACTTCGTCATATTTATATATGGTCCATTACAAAACATACTGCATTACAAAACATAAGGTCTATTACAAAATATTACAAAACCTTACATAAGGTCCATTACAAAACATTAGATAAATCAGTACCATTACATTTTGAGAGCAACCATTAGGGAAATCAAACATAAAACAACATTCATGATCATTATTATCTTTATAAACCACATGTTTGCTTCAAGTACTTGCATCCTTGTTTGCATAGCCCCCATTTGGTTCATTAAATTCATTGCAAGACTTTCTTCTTCATAGGATGAAGTGTGTCTGTTAACTGTTGCTTGAGTGTCTTCCATCATCATTTCTCCTCTAACAGGGGAGTTTACTGGTTTGCACCAGTCCCAGAATGCGCATTTCCCATTTGGGCATAAATAATACTATTTGCCTTTATTTTTTTTAGATTCAGTGACTTTAATTGTTTCTTTGCTCCCACAGTAGCAGAGCTTGCTTCTATATTTCATCACCCCTCCTCCATTACTCGATGATGACATATCCATCCAATGAACCTAAATTCATGAAATGTGAGAGTTATAATGCATTTTCAGAACATATATTGCATTTTGTTGTTATTGTGCTTTATTTCTAAATAATGGGACATACCTGTGTTGGATATTTGATGTTTGTGCTTTATTTGTCAAGAATGGTTCATGTTGTTTGTGCTTTGTGCTTTGAAATTATTATTATTGTTTTTTTGGATTGGTTAGTTGTTATTCACATGCAATCTTTTTTTTTGTTTTTTAAATAGTTAATGTAAGTGGGAACGTACCTGTGTTGTGCTTGGACCTCTGTTATCTCCTTTTTGTCGTTCTTCAATTTTGGTTGCCTTTGTAATTTTCCCTCTTTCACTTGGATTTGCTGAAGCTGAAGAACTCTACCATTTGGTATATATAGATGGGTTGAGGGCATTATAGGCATTTTCTTGTTTACATTTGATTACATCAGCAGGGTCTGTAAGGTGTATAAACGGCTGTCTAATTTTGGGGGAATCTTGACATTGTCAGGTAAAGTAAGGGAGGCTACTGTAATTATTCAAACTATAGGGGAGGTCCTTGTATTTGTCAGAAACCTCAAGGGGGGTAAATGTAATTTACCCTTAAATTAATAGATTGTTTTCCATATTTAGTGACAATTTAAATTTTAATAAAATAAAATTTAAAAATTTTAACTAATTAATTAATTTGTGTGTAAGCTGGTTGGTCTTTTGATCTAATTGATTAAGTTAAATTGTTTTTAGTTTGAATAATTGGTTGGTTTAACTGTGATTTTAGCGGTTTTACTAAAATATATTAGTTAGATTTGTTTGATTCAAAATAAACTAAAAAACTGATATTGTTGATTAGAAATAAACTTCTCGCCCAAACAATTGTTAATTTTTACTTTACATTGCCAAATTGGGGAAAAAAAAGAGGAAGTTGTTTCACTTATATAAAGTGAACCTGATAAAAAGGGTTTTGAGAGAGAAACCTTCTAAAAGTTTCAAACTCTCATTATAAAATTATTAATTTTAAACAATTAAGAAAATTCTCATTGGCTAGTTTTCATTTACCTTTTATTTTACAATCCCACATCGGGAAAAAAAAATAGTGAATTGTTTCACTTACATAAACTGAATCTTATACTCCCATTTATATGAATGATTGAATTTTCTTAATTTTAAACAATTAAGAAAATTCTCATTGGCTAGTTTTCATTTACCTTTTATTTTACAATCCCACATCGGGAAAAAAAAATAGTGAATTGTTTCACTTACATAAACTGAATCTTATACTCCTATTTATATGAATGATTGAATTTTCTTAATTTTAAACAATTAAGAAAATCCCCAACGGCTAGCTTTCATTTAACTTTTATTTTACAATCTCACACCAGGAAAAAAAGGAAAAAGTGAATCTTATGCTTCCATTTATATAAGCAAAAGAAGATTTTTAGTGAGAAATTCTATGATCAAACCTCATACATTTTTTTTATTTTCTTAATTTTAAATAATTAAAAAAATCCCGATTGGCTAGCTTCCATTTAATTTTTATTTTATAATCCCACATAGAGATTTTGATTTTAAAAATAATTTTGTATGTGATTTTGAAACTCTCGTAATATTTAACTTTAAAATAATTACAATCCTACATTGAGAAAAGAAAGAAAAAGTGAATTGTTTCACTTATATAAAGTGAATCGGCTAAGTTTATTTTAATATATAAAGTGCATATTTCAGTTCAAGATGGTTTAAATTTTAAAATAAAATTAAAAAGTTTTAATTAATTAATTAATTATTTTTGTAAATTGGTTGGTCTTTTGACTTAGCTAATTAGACTGAATCATTTTTAGTTTAACTGATTCACTGATTTAACCGCGATTTTAGTTGTTTTATCAAAATATATTACCTATATTTGTTTGATTTGAACTAAATTAATATTGACCTTATTAAAAATTGAACAACTAAGATTGCTTGATTATAAATGAACTTCCTGTCTAAATAACTGTTAATTTTTATTTTACAATCCCACATCTAGAAAAATAGGAAAAAAATAAGTTGTTTCACTATATAAATCTTATGCTTCGATTTAATATTGTAGTGTTGTGTATGTTTCAGTTCAAGACAGTCTAAATTTTAAAATTAAAATAAAATTTAAAAATTCTTATTAATTAATTTTTGTATAAGTTAATTGGTCCTTTGACCTAGCAAATAGGGTGAACCGTTTTCGGTTTGACTGATTCGTTGGTTTAACTGCGATTTTAGTAGTTTTATCAAAATATATTTGTTAGATTTGTTTGATTCGAAATAAATTAAAAATTGACCTAATTAAATATTAAACGGCTGAGATTGCTTAATTCAAAATAAACTTTCCGTCCAAATAATTGTTAACTTTTATTTTACACAATCCCACATTGGGAAAAGAAGGAAAAAGTGAGTTATTGCACTTATATTATGTAAGGAAAAATAGGATTTTTAGAGAGGAGATTTCTAGGAGTTCCAAACTCTCATTCTAAAATTATTAAATTTTGTTAATTGTAAGTAATTAAGAAAATTTTCATTGGCTAACTTCAATTAAACTTTTATTTTACAATCCCACATCGGAAAAGAAGGAAAAAGTGAATTGTTTCACTTACATAAAGTGATCTTACACTCTCATTTATATAAATTATTGAATTTTCTTAATTTTAAACAATTAAGAAAATTTTCATTGGCTAACTTCCATTTAATTTTTATTTTACAATCTCACATCGAGAAAAGAAGGAAAAAGTGAATTGTTTCACTTACATAAAGTGATGAGTCTTATGCTCCCATTTATATAAGTAAAATGAGATTTTTAGTGAGAAGCCTTATGATCAATATCTCATTACTAATTTTTTTGATTTTCTTAATTTTAAACAATTAAGTAGATCCCAATTGGTTAACTTCCATTTAATTTTTATTTTACAATCCCACATAGAGGTTTTGATTTTAAAAATAATTTTATTATGAGATTTTGAAGCTCTCTTAATATCTCTCCTTAAAAGTATTTTTTTATAAAATATATAGATATATTGATAATCTCAATGTCACTCTTACTGCTCTTTTACAAAAATTATGAGATAATTACTATAATTTTTAATTTGTATTTAAAACTTATAAATTATGAGACAGATTATTATAATTTTAAATTTATATTGTGTCGATTTTAAAATTAAATTAATAGATTGCTTTCCATATTTAGTGACAGTTTAAATTTTAATAAAATAAAATTTAAAAGTTTTAATTAATTAATTTTTGTATAAGTTGGTTGGTCTTTTGACTTAACTGATTAAGTTAAACCATTTTCGGTTTAACTGATTCGTCGATTTAACCGCGATTTCTTATACTGATTTTTTTTTATTTTAAATAATTAAAAAAATCTCCATTGGCTAACTTTCATTTAACCATATAAAAATAAAACTCTAATTAGTATATGATTTATTTTATAATCCCATATCGAGAGAAGAAAGAAAAAGTGAATTATTTCACTTATATAAAGTGAATGTTATACTCCTATTTAATATTGTAGTGTTGTGTATGTTTTAATACAAAACAGTTTAAATTCTAAAATAAAATTTGAAATCTTTCATTAATTAATTTTTGTGTAAGTTGGCTGGTCTTTTAACTTAGCTAATTGGTTTAATTGCGATTTTAGTGGTTTTATCAAAATATATTGGTTAGATTTATTTGATTCGAAATAAACTAAAAATTAATTTGAATATATTGAATTGAAGACAAATTTTTTTATTTATGGCTTCGTTTGGGAAACAAATTTGGGCTAAAATAGTCGTATAGGATAAAATTAGTTATTTTAACTAAATATGACAAAATGTCACATTGCTTCGTTTGGGAAACAAATTTGGGCTAAAATAGTCGTATAGGATAAAATTAGTTATTTTAACTAAATATGACAAAATGTCACATTCAATTCATAATTATTTCATTTTTTCTCTCGTAAAGTCAAAAAAGCCAAAAAGCTTATCTCAAACAAGACTTTTTAGTCCAAGATTAAAATAGCTAAAAAATCAAAAAGCCAACCCATATCTCAAACGAACTCTATAAATGTTACTAAATGGAATTATTGTAAGTTAAAGTTGAAAATTAGAAACAAAAGCAAGAAGCATCTCTAGCTTTCAAATAAATTTAGGGGAAATCCTATAGGGTGCATACCTGCACCCTACCACAAAATACTTAATCTCGTAATAAATTTATGTAATAAAATATTTAAAATTTTTTGATTAATATTGTAAAAATTTGTGACTTGGTTACAACATTTTTTATTACGTCAATTTGTAATAATATTACACATTTTATAATTAATATTACGAAATTTTATGATAAAATTACATATTTTGTAATAATGTACATATAAAAAGCACCTCCTAAGGAAGCGCACCAATAGCATTTCCCAATTTTAGAGATATCAAATTTATTTGAAGGTTTTGGTGACATCTTGACTTTCAACTGTACATTACATTTTTGACATAAATTTTGTACACGTAGATTTATGGATAAATTATTAATAGGTCGTAATAGTTGGATTTAATTCCTATTAAAAGTTAGTCTTAGTAAAATTATTGTAAATTTTTTTTTTGTGATGCTTTTTTATACATGTCACTAAAAATTGCTAATTAGTGACTTTTTTGTCACAATTATTATAAATTGGCGCTAAAACTTACAATTAATGAAGTTTTTATGTGACGAATTTTTAAATTGTCGCTGAGAGTTAATAATTAATGACTTTTTTTTATGACAAGTTTTTTTAAATATCGCCTTAAACTTATGTGTGAGTGATTTTCTGATCACACTACCCGTTTAGTAATCAGTTGGAGAGCACCGGCAGAATATATGGCTTCAGCTAACTTGTAACAGAAAGAAAAGATTCCGGCGGTGGTTCTTCCACCCGGGGGCACTCCGACGATCAAGTCAGTATATCTCTCAAATATAGCAAAGTGCTAAACTCACTGCTCAAAGCATAAATTGCGTACCTTAGACCCACGGGGGTGCCTCTCTTTTATAGTTACCTCAATCCTAATCCCATTAGAAGCCCGACTTCTATGGATTCCTGTTCTGGATTTACTTTGGACTCTTCAAGAGATAAAGATAAACTCCCTAAGACCTTTATCCTTATCTTAGCTAAATCTCCTCTTTATTCTAGGACTCTTGTCCTTTATCTTTCATCCGCTTATCTCGGATTCTGATATCTTCGGAGAAAACTTCGGCCTAACCGAGATTACCTCGGCACAACGACCAGGACACGTGGTACCTAGGCTGACACGTCGGCGTCACCTTGCCACGTATTGGTACTCAGAAAATATATCCCCACAACTGCTGCCTAGGTTCTATTACCTCGGTATCCTGAGGTGATGGAACCTATATCGGTATTTCTTCCTGTACATCGGCTCAAGAGCTCCTCAGCCAAGATCATTCATTTCAGGCCGACATGTTCTCTTCGGAGAACAAGAATTCTAGTGAACTCTTTCACGTGTGTGAGCTGTCATGCATCATTTACTCAACCGTTTTACTCACGCGTTTTATCCTTATTGGATCGTGTTTGCGACGCGCCTGTAAACCACGTTTATTTCTGCGTGCGTCGTCTGACGTATACGCTGTTCCAGGTGCATTTATCATCCTCTTTTGCCGCTAATTCAGGTTTTTGACAAAACTTTTCCCTCTTTCTTCACTTCTTCACTTTTGCATCTGATTTCTCTTGCTTTTTCTCTCTCTAAACTCTTTCTTTCGAATCCGCCATTGCTCAAGCTCCAAGCTCTGCATTTGTCTTCATTCATCTTTCTGGTGAAGCTTTTGCTACTCTGTTACTCCTGTAACCATCGTCTGACTTCGGTGAACCTTATTCCGGCCTTACTTCTTCAGGTAAGCTACTGTTCCTTTCATTTTAAATTCTGTTGATATTCTTCATCTCCTGTTGCCATTATTGTTTCAAATCTTGCGAATCACATATCTGAACATATTTATTCAAATGGTTTTGATCTTGCCCATATCTTGAATACATACTGTTCACCACTTTCTTGCACTCTTGTCACTGTTCTTGACCCTTTATTTCTCGTATTCTTTATGCTCTTGATAGCCCATCCCTGTTCCTGATTCTAAAGCACGTCTTTGCCTTTCTGTGTTCCAGATCCGTGCCTTCAACCCTTGCTTTCATAGATCTAGGTTTGGATTTGTAGTGCAGAACCCATAATTTAGGAAAAAACTGAACTAGTACTTTACCTAGATTTTTGCCGAGGTCTTATTAACCCTCTCAAAACATTTTTTTTCTAAAATCCAATCCCTCTAGTTCAGGCCAATATCATGGGTATGTGGAGACATAAGGTAGATACCCCGACCAAACTTGAGTACTTTAGGCAAGAGTTCTCTATCCCTGCCGATGTCCATTTGAGGCTGGCTGGAGATAACGACTCCATCATGCCCACAGATAATACAATGCCCTTTCCCATTGTAGCTTTCACTGAGTGTGGACTTCGGCTTCCACTTAACATCCTTTCTCGCGAGATTCTCCACTATTACAAGTTGAACCCCATGCAACTGGCAATCAATTCCTACCGAGTGATCAATGGCATCATAGCCTTAGCTAAACGGGAAAATGCTAGGATCACCCTGGCCAATATCCAGTACTGCTATACCATGTGTGCCCTTAATTTGAAAGAAAAAGGCTACATTTATTATCTTAAGCCGAGGTCTACAGAATTCAAAATCGTAGCCGACCTCCTAGACTCCAACAAGGGGGCTGGAGATGACTATTTCATTACCTCGGGAAATTGGGAGTTTGCTCCAGACGAGGACCACCATCTCTTCCCTCTTCCTCGATCGATTTTAGAGGGCAAGGGTAAGAGCCCAGCATTCTGATGTACCTGTTTTCTTTCAAAGTCTCAACTACTTTATCTATTTCTGACGTCTTGTTCTTCTTGCAGCTGTTCGTAAGCCACCAAAGGGCTTTCGTGAGTCTTTTTGTCCTAATAAAGATTTGAAGAAGCTTCTGGACCTACATGTCCATAAAAGGAAAGCACCTCTGCTTCTTAATTTTATTCCATCATATAAGTGAACTTTGCCCGACGTTCCCAAAAGGAAGAAGAAAAGCCTTTCTCCACCCTCTGCTACAACTCCATTGACTGCATCCACATCACGAACAGATCAAGGATCTACATCCGATCCAGTTGATCAGCCATCAACTTCGGCTTCATACCTGGTACCAATATTAGAACGAAAACATCGGCGACGACTTGTCCTTACTGCCGAGATGGGCCGCCCAAAACCGGTTGCAAAAGATCTTTTGGCCAGCATCCCATCATCTGTTGATGAGCAGCCAGCACAAACCCTTCCTCCACCGAAGCCAAAAAGAATTAAGAAGGCCCAACCAAAGGCTAAAGTTACTCAGACTGAGTCTGAGGATGCTTTGCTTATATCAAAGTTGGCTGAGAGTGACAAACCTCAACCCTCTACTGGGAAGAGGCGCTCCGAGGTCCAGCCATCAGAGTCCCCAAAATCCAAAAAGCCGAGGTCTTCTTCCGTTACGACTTCGGGGTCCAAGAAGAGCGATGCCCCTTGGACCCCAAAAATTACTCTGGAGGACAAGCCAGTCTTGGCTACTAACAGTGCCGACGACATTAATGTCGGCGTGGCCCTCAGCAAGGCTCTACTCCTCCCCGGCGATCTTAACCGCAACGCCGAGTTGAGCGAGTACGAGAATTATGCGTTGATGCTTCAACGCTCCGTTCAAGTAGATGTCTTTTTCTTGGTAATTTTTTTTTCTAGCTTTTTATTTAGAAAATTTTGTACTAATTTTTGCCTTGTGTTCTTTTAGGCAATCCAGCATGCCCACTCCGTTTCGGTTCAATCTTTTGAAAATCAGCAAAAGCTGGCCGACATGAAGAAGAAGTTCTCTTCTCTTCAAAAGATCAATAAGGGCCTTCAATCAAAAATGAAGAAGCTGGAGGATCAAGCCGAGGCTGCGATCAAAGCTTAGACTGATGCCGAAGAGAAGGCTGAGGCTGTTGAGGCTATCAGGAAGGTGGCTGAGTCCCAGAAGAGAGAGGCTGAAGAGAAAATGGCCCAGGCCGAAAAGGAGCTCCAGGAGGCACTGGCCACTAAAGAAGCCGAAATAAAAGATGCCGACGAGAAGGCCTATGCCCAAGGCATGGCCGATGTCACAGATGCCTACGAACAACAAATGAAGGAGACATGCAATAAGGGTTTCACCCTTGGTTGGATGTCCCTTTTAAAGAAACTCAATGTCCCAGAGGACTCACTACTAAGGAAAGATGATGCCATTCCTCTTCCATTCTCTCCAGCTCAACCCCTAAGTCAAGATGTCGGCAAATTTGAGTCTGAGGATGGTGATGAGGAAGAGGATGAGGCTTTGGTAAGAAAATCCAAAGATGCTGATGGGGCCAAGTCCCCTCTTCAGAATGAGCAAGTGCTAGACTTGACTCAGGATGAAGAAGGCGATGAGGTTAGCAAAGATGCTACTTATGAGAAGGAATCAGAGGATCCCACCCTTGCCGATAAGAACCTTGAAGACACTCTTGCAGAAATTGACGCCGAGGTCGCGGCGGAAAAGGCTGCTGAGATGCCTTCTCAACAATCATCAGATCCTCAAGTTCAACCAATTGGTGGAGAGGAGTCTTAGCTTCATGTTTTCCTTTTGCTTACTTGTATTTTGTTTCTTCTTTATCTTTTGGAACAATGTAAGCTTTTTGTATGGCCGATGTTTCCTTTTATTAGTGAAAGCTAATACAACTTTTCTTTTCTAAGTGCTTGTACTCTTGTCTTCTCTTCATTGCTTGTGCATCATTCTATACTTAGAATATTCTGCATGTCTTTCACATACTTTTCCTTCTTTGTGCAATCTTCTCGGGGTGACACACCTCGGTTATGCCACCTGACGATTTACCTCGGCAAGTACTTGTCCTGTAGGTTGCTTACAAATTTCAATAAGGATTAACATACACTGTTTTAACCTCAACTTTGTAAACTTTTCTTAAGTTATAACAAATGCCAAACAATGATCTACTTGTAAATTGCTACAAATTTCCACAAGTGTTAAACAATATATATCGGTTTAACTTCAACTTGTAAATTGCTACAAATTTCAACAAGTGAAGATAAACAATTATCTTGGCTTAACTTCAACTTGTAAATTGCTACAAATTTCAACAAGCGTTAAGCATTACTTTGGTTCAACTTCAACTTGTAAATTGCTACAAATTTCAACAAGTGTTAAACATTTTTGTCTTCTCTTTGCCCCTAATGTGAATTTGAGTTCCACTTGGGTTCTCATTATTCAAAAACAATATTATGCATCTTTTATCAATTCATAAGTCTTGGAGAATTCTGCTAAGATTTTATTGATGACATTGGCAAAAAATAACAAGGAACATCTAATGATAGAAAATTTTCAAATTACAAGTGTTCCAGGGTCTTGGTAATGCTTTGCCCTCGTTATCTTCAAGCCGGTATGTTCCATTGCCCAATACCGAAGTAATTCTGTAGGGTCCTTCCCAGTTTGGGCCAAACTTGCCCTCCCTGGGATCCTTCTTGTTGCCAACAACTTTTCTTAGGACTAGGTCGCCGACTTGAAAGTCCCTTGGATTGACCTTCTTATTGTAAGCTCTAGCAAGCTGCTGCTGGTATGCTGCGAGCTGAATTGCAGCTTTCTCCCTTCTTTCTTCTAAGAGATCTAGATCTCGGGCTAGAAGTATATCATTAGTCCCATTCTCTACTCTTTGGGTTCTAACCCCTGGGATGCCGATCTCCAGTGGGATGATTGCTTCTGTGTCGTAAGCCATGGCAATGGGGGTTTCTCATATTGATCTTCTCGGCGTAGTCCGATATGCCCAGAGTACATTGGGCAACTCATCTACCCACTTTCCTTTTACTGCCCGTAGCCTTTTCTTTATCCCATCCACAATTACTTTGTTGGATGCTTCTGCTTGCCCATTACTTTGGGAAAAATTTGGTGTTGAAAAGTAATTCTTTATCTTGAATTTGGCACAAAAGTTCTTGATGAGTTTGCTGTCAAACTGCGTTCCGTTGTCAGCAACTATTACTTTTGGAATGCCAAATCTGGTGATGATGTTTCTCCATATGAAGTTCTTGACATCCACATCTCGGATTTTGGCAAGAGGTTCTTCTTCTATCCACTTCGTGAAGTAATCTGTTGCTACCAACAAGTACTTCCTTTGCCTAGTTGCTTGGGGCAACTGCCCAACGAGATCCATGTCCCATTGGGCAAATGGCCATGGACTGGATACAGGGTTCAGGTTAGCAGCTGGCTAGTGTATCAAATGTGCTAACCTCTAGCATTGTTCACACTTCTTCACATAGGCTTCGGCATCTTTTTGTATGTAAGGCCACCAATACCCCTAGGTAATGGCCTTGTGAGCTAAATATCTGCCTCCAATGTGGCTTCCACAAATCCCTTCATGAATTTCATATAGAAAATCTTCAATTTGCAAAGGGTGTACGCACCTTAAAAGAGGTCCAGTGAAGGACCTTCTGTAGAGATGTCCGTCCGTTGTTAGATTGAATCTTGCCGACTTCAATCTGACCTTGTGTGCTTCTTTATGGTCTTTTGGCAACTTTTCCTTTTTTAGGAATGCAACAATTGCATCCATCCGGCTTGGTCCCAAGTCCACACACAGTGCTTCTTGCTCTGTGATCGGTGGTTCTATGCTCGGGCCCGACAAATAGTCAATCATTATTGTCCTTGTTTTTCCAGTTTGTATTGAACTTGCCAAGTTGGCCAATGCGTCGGTGTGGCTGTTATCATCTCGGCTAACTTGAAGAAGTCGGCACTTGCCAAACAAGGCTGCCAACCTGATGACTTCCTTTGCGTATGCCGACATTCTTTCATCTCGGATTGCAAACTTTCCTGTTGTTTGATTCACTATAAGTTGTGAATCACAAAAAATTATTACCTCATCTGCTTCTGCTGCCACTGCCAGCTTTAGTCCTGCAATTAATGCTTCATATTTTGCCTCATTGTTTGAGGCCTTGAACCCTAATCGAATGGACTGTTCCAATATCTCCCCATCTGGAGATATTAACACTACTCCTGCCCCCGCTCCTTGCCGATTTAAGCTGCAATCGACAAACAGGCGAAAGGAGTCGCCGATGTAAATGCTGCAGGGTCTGAGTTTTTCCTTTCTTTGTTCTTTTGCCTTTGGCTGGGCTTCTCCTTGTTTGCTTGGATATCGTTCATCTTGGCTCAACGGAGCCCGATGTTCGGTGGATTCTGGTGTGAATTCAGCCACGAAGTCAGCCAAAACTTGGCCCTTAATAGCTGTTCTTGGCCTGAACTCCAGGTCATACTGGCCTAAGGCCACTGCCCATCTTGCTATTCTTCCAGTTAAGTCTCTTTGTTATAACAAGGACTTCAGTGGGTGCTTTGTTAGCACTATAATCTTGTGCGCTTGAAAGTAATGGTTCAACTTCTTTGAAGCCATTACTAAGGCCAACATTAATTTCTCTAGTGGTAGGTACCTTGTTTCTGCATCGGCCAAGGTTTTGCTTACATAATAAATAGCCGTTTGCTCCCCTTTTTCCTCTCGGATTAGCACTGCACTTACTGCATGTTTTGAAACGGCTAAGTACAGTAACAGTTCCTCCATTGGTTCTGGATTGGAAAGAACTAGAGCTGTGGTCAAGTACTCCTTCAGGTCAGCCAAAGCGACTTCGCATTCTTCTGTTCACAGAAAGTCTGTGGCTTTCTTCACCAAGTTGAAGAAAGGTCTGCACTTATCTGGGCTTCTGCTGATGAATCTGTTTAGGGCTGCGGCCTTTCCAGTAAGCATTTGAACCTGTTTTGCCGACGTTGGGCTTTTCAACTCTAGGATGGCCTTGATTTGATTTGGGCTGGCCTCAATGCCCTTTCCTGTTACCAGGTATCCCAAAAACTTACCTGATCCAACTCCAAACGCGCACTTCGATGCGTTGAGTCGGAGCTGGTATGCTTTGAGTATATCAAAGACCTCTTTTAGGTCGGCAAGATGACCCTTATGTTCCTTGGTCTTCACGACCATGTCATCGATGTAGACCTCTACTGTTTTTCCAATCAGGTGTTTGAACATCTTGGTTACCAACCTTTGGTAAGTTACTCCTGCGTTTTTCAACCCAAAAGGCATTACCTTGTAACAGTACAAGCCTTTTGGGGTGATGAACGCGGTCTTCTCTTCGTCTGGAGGGTACATGGCTATCTGGTGGTACCCCCTGTAGGCATCTAGAAAACTCATTCTTCTATGCCCTGAAGTAGCATCTACTAGCTGGTCAATCTTGGGCAGAGGAAAGTTGTCTTTGAGACAGGCTTTGTTGAGGCTGGTGAAGTCTACACAGACCCTCCATTTACCGTTCTTCTTCTTCACCACTACTGTGTTGGATAGCCATGTCGGGTAGTGAACTTCTCGGATGGCCCTAGCCTCCAGAAGTCTGTCTACTTCTTCTTCTACTGCTTCGACGTGCATCAACGTCGGTCTTCTAGCTCGTTGAATTAAAGGTTTTGCCGACCTGTCGATATTCAGTTTGTGGCAAGTGACCTCGGGGTCAATGCCAGGCATTTCGTAAGGTGTCCAAGCAAACACCTCTATGTTTACTCTCAGAAAAGTTTCCAGTTCTCTTTCTTCTTCTTCGGTTAAGCCTGAGCTGATAAGAAAGAAGCATTCTTCATCATCCTCCTGGACGAGGACTTTCTTCAGTGCTTCTTCACTCTTCTCGGCTTTCTCCTTGCCGACATCATCTAGGACCTTCACATCCTCGTCTTCAATCTCTGCCTTCTCCGGTTCCTGAATGTTGTAGGTGGATTTCATTGCTGCCATGGAGCAATTCTGTGGAGATATATTTTTGAGCACCGACACGTGGCTAGGTGACGCCGACGTGTCAGTCGAGGTTCCACGTGTTAGGATCGCGACGCCGAGGTTATCTCGGCCAAGCTGAGGTTATCTCCGAAGATATCGAAATCCGAAATAAGCAGATAAAAGATAAGGGACAAGAGTCCTAGAATAAAGAGGAGACTTAGCCAAAATAAGGATAAAGCTCTTAGGGAGTTTATCTTTATCTCTGAAGGAGTCCAAAGTAAGTACTAAACAGGAATCCATAGAAGTCAAGCCTCTATTGGGATTAGGATTGAGGTAACTATAAAAGAAAAGCACCCCCGTGGGTCTAAGGTATGCAATTTATATTCTAAACAGTGAGATTTGCACTATTGATTATCTTTGAGAGATATACTGACTTGATTGTCGGAGTGCCCCCGGGTGGATGAACCACTGCCAGAATCTTTTCTTTCTATTACAGGTCAGCCAGGTGCCATCTATTCTGCTGGTGCTCTCCAACTGGTTACTAAGCGAGCAGTGTGGTCAGAAAATCACCCACGCAATTTGGCGCCGTCTGTGGGAAGGAAGAAGAATAGATGGCCAGTAACGGACAGAAGGAAAAGATTGGGGACGACTCTCCTGCTGGGAGTGGCAGACCTATCGACCTTGATATCGAAGGAGACAACCACAATGCAGAAACTCGTGACCAGGGCCACGGAGAAAAAGACGTCAGCCAGGAAGGCGACGCTTCAAAGAAGACAGACCAAAGCAGGTACTATAACGAAGATAACCTCCAGGTATGGAGAGATAGGTGCCTACGGAGGGATGAAGAAGTAGAAGAACTGGCAAACAAGTTGGCAGACCTGCAGTCGGTCGTCAACTTCATGATGCAAAACAATGTCATGCAGCCACTGTACCCGCTGCAGGACACGCCGATTCCAGCAACTCATACCCAGAAGGGAGGAAGGAAAATAATCCCCGAAGCCTCTCAGCACACCAGGAGCGGAAGGCACTCTCATCGGCCTTCTAGGAAAATTGGACGAGAGGAGCCGAGATGAGAGGAGTCTCGAAGGACGTATCACACGAAGGACCTAGAGCCCAAAGAACATCGGCATGTTCAAGGGCAGACGCTCTGCTTTGACACAACCCATGGAGAAAGATCAAAACGGGCCCACCACGAGGCCGAAAGTAGTGTGCCAAAAAGATTGAAGTCCAAAGATAGCCGAGCTCCAGGGAGGAGTAAAGAAGACTTGAGAGATTACCTCAAGAGGAAGCAACAGAATGCTGAAGCCGAGGTAACTTCCCCGGACAAGCCGAGGACACCATTCTCGGTGGAATTGGACAAATTTGAAGCACCAAAGAGATTCAATATGCCGAGGTTCCAAATACATGATAGCAAGTCAGATCCCAACTTTCACGTTGGACTATACCTGAATTCAATGGCATTATATAGTGGGAACGAGCCATTGCTCTGCAAAGTATTCCCCTCATCCTTCGGGGAGATTGCATCGGATTGGTTCCATAAACTACCGAAGGAAAGCGTAAAGACTTGGGAAGGCCTGGCCGAGATGTTTGTGGCCAAGTTTGTGACGAACAAACTACAGCCCCTGAGGGTCGACGCCCTGATGGCTTTAAAAATCACCAAGGATGAAGGCCTTAGGCCCTACGCAAAAAGGTACTACGAGGTATTCAATCGAATACCCGAATGCAACCAAGAGGTGGCAGTCGTGTCTTTCAAGAATGGCCTGAAAGATGACTGCCCACTACAGAAGTCTTTGGCAAAGACATTGCCAAAAAGCATGGAAGAACTCATGGCGAGAATCGAGAAGTACGCTAGAGCCGAGGAGGATACGTCGGGAAACAAAGAGACAAAGCAGGAGAAAGGAAACGGCTCGCCGAAGTGAAGCCGAGGTAACAATGGATTGAACAAACAAGAAACGGAATTGAGGGCTAAACAGGCAGTAATGACTGTGTTCCGAATCCCGATCCACAAAGTTCTGAATCAAATACGAAACCAACCTTATTTCAGAGCACCGGCAAGAGCACCAGGGGAATTTATGGGAAGAAACGTCGGTAGGCGTTGTGCTTACCACAATGAAGAAGGACACCCAACTCAGGGTTGCAGAGCCCTAAAAGCACACTTAGAAGACTTGGTGAGGCAAGGCCTTCTGAGGGACCTTGTCGTTGAGGCCAGGACAAGGGAAGAACAGACAAGATTGCCTCAAGCACCAGTAGCTCCTCCTCCCCCAGCACAGCAACCACAGGCAGGAGGACCACGAGTGGTTAATGTAATTCACTCAAAGGTGAAAGAAAACGACATACGAGGGGAGACCCAGAAGGTAAAACACCTACAGTACGTGAACCAGGTCGGACATAAAAGACCTCGACCTGAAGAATGTCAGGGGCCAATGATAGCCTTTACTGAAGCCGACCTAGAGATGGTCCAGCATCCACATAATGATGCCTTGGTAATATCCCTCCAGGTTGGGGAGTGCCAAGTGAAACGCATCCTGATTTATCAGGGCAGCTCTTACGACATCATGTATGTTAGATGTTACAAGGAGCTGGGCCTTCATCTTGATGACTTGGAGCAACCAATGGCCCGATGGTCGGCTTCAATGGAACGCCGACGTGGGCACTAGACGCAACAAGCCTGGAAGTACAAGCCAGCACTAAGAAGATCAAGACAGAATTCATGGTGATTGACACGCCCTCGCCATACAACATCATCTTGGGAAGCCCATGGTTGCATGCAATGGGGGCAGTTCCCTCCACGTTGCATCAACTACTACGGTTCCCAACAGAGCATGGGATTGAAGAAGTCAGAGGAGATCAATTACAGGCAAAAAATTGCTCCATGGCAGCAATGAAATCAACCTGCAGTATACGAGAGCCAGAAAAGGCAAAAATTGAAGATAAGGATGCAGAAGTCCTAGAAGACGTCGGCAAGGAGCCAGTCGAGAAGAGCGAAGAGGCACTGAAGAAAATCCTCGTCCAGGATGGGGATGAAGAACGCTTCTTCCTTCTCAGCTCGAGCTTAGCCGAAGAAGAGAAAAAAGAGTTGGAAACTTTTTTGAGAACAAATATTGAGGTGTTTGCTTAGACACCTTACGAAATGCCTGGCATTGACCCCGAGGTCACGTGCCATAGATTAAATGTTGACAGGTTGGCCAAACCTGTAATTCAGAGAGCCAGAAGACCGACGTTAATGCACGACAAAGCAGTAGAGGAAGAAGTAGACAGACTTCTGGAGGCCAGGGCCATTAGAGAAGTACACTACCCGACATGGCTATCCAATACAGTGGTGGTAAAAAAGAAGAATGGCAAATAGAGGGTCTGTGTAGACTTCACCAGCCTCAACAAAGCTGTCCCAAATACAGCTTTCCTCTACCAAAGATTGACCAGTTGGTAGACGCCACATCTGGACATGGAAGAATGAGCTTCCTGGATGCTTACAGGGGATACCACCAGATAGCCATGTACCCCCCAGATGAGGAGAATGCAGCGTTTATCACCCCGAAAGGGTTGTACTGTTACAAGGTAATGCCTTTTGGATTGAAAAACGCAAGAGCAACTTACCAAAGGTTGGTAACCAAGATGTTCAAACACTTGATTGGCCAAACAGTAGAAGTCTGCATCGATGACATGGTCGTGAAGGCCAAGGAACTTAAGGGTCATCTTGCCGACCTAAAAGAGGTCTTTGATATACTCAAAACATACCGGCTCTGACTCAACGCATCGAAGTGCGCGTTTGGAGTTGGATCAGGTAAGTTTTTGTGGTACCTAGTAACAAGAAAGGGCATTGAGGACAGCCCAGATCAAATCAAGGCCATCCTAGAGCTGAAAAGCCCGACGTCGGCAAAACAGGTTCAGATGCTTACTGGAAGGGCCGCGGCCTTAAACAGGTTCATAAGCCGAAGCTCAGACAAATGTAAACCTTTCTTCAACCTGGTGAAGAAGGCCACGGACTTCCTATGGACTGAGGAATGTGAGGCCGCTTTGGCCGACCTAAAGAAATATCTGATCACGGCTCCAGTCCTCTCAACACCTAAACCTGGGGAAGAACTGTTTTTGTATTTAGCAGTTTCAGAACACGCAGTAAGTGCAGTGCTAAATCGAGAGGAAAAAGGGGAGCAAAAGGCTGTTTATTATGTAAGCAAAACCTTGGCCGATGCAGAAACAAGGTACCTACCACTAGAGAAATTAATGCTGGCCTTAGTAATGGCTTCAAAGAAGCTGAACCATTACTTTCAAGCGCACAAGATTATAATGCTAACAGAGCACCCACTGAAGTCCTTGTTACAACGAGGAGACTTAACTGGAAGAATAGCAAGATGGGTAGTGGCCTTGGGCCAGTACGACCTAGAGTTCAGGCCGAGAACAGCAATTAAGGGCCAAGTTTTGGCCGACTTCGTGGCCGAATTCACACCAGAATCCATCGAACATCGGGCTCCGTTGAGCCAAAATGAACGATGTCCAAGCAAACAAGGAGAAGCCCAGCCAAAGGCAAAAGAACAAAGAAAGGAAAAACTCAGACCCTGCAGCATTTACATCGGCGACTCCTTTCGCCTGTTTGTCGATGGGAGCTCAAACCGACAAGGAGCGAGGGCAGGAGTAGTGTTATTATCTCCTGATGGGGAGATATTGGAACAGTCCATTCGATTAGGGTTCAAGGCCTCGAACAATGAGACAGAATATGAAACATTGATTGCAGGACTAAAGCTGGCAGTGGCAGCAGAAGCAGATGAGGTAATAATTTTTTGTGATTCACAACTTATAGTGAATCAGGCAACAGGAGAGTTCGCAACCCGAGATGAGAGAATGTCGGCATACGCAAAGGAAGTCATCAGGCTGGCAGCCTTGTTTCGCAACTACTGACTTTTTCAAGTTAGCCGAGATGATAACAGCCACGCTGACGCATTGGACAACTTGGCAAGTTCAATACAAACTGGAAAAACAAGGACAATAATGATTGACTATTTGTCGGGCCCAAGCATAAAACCACCGATCACAGAGCAAGAAGCAATGTGTGTGGACTTGGGACCAAGCTGAATGGATGCAATTGTCTCATTCCTAAAAGAGGAAAAGCTGCTAGAAGACCAAAAGGAAGCACACAAGGTCAGATTGAAGTTGGCAAGATTCAATCTGACAACGGACGGACATCTCTACAGAAGGTCCTTCACTGGACTCCTTTTAAGGTGTGTACACCCTTTGTAGGTTGAAGATTTTCTATATGAAATTCATGAAGGGAATTGTGGAAGCCATGCTGGGGGTAGATCACTAGCTCACAGGGCCATTACCCAAAGGTATTGGTGGCCCTACATGCAAAAAGATGCAGAAGCCTACGTGAAGAAGTGTGAACAATGCCAAAGGTTTGCACCTTTGATACACCAGCCAACTACTGACTTTAACCCTGTATCCAGTCCATGGCCATTTGCCCAATTGGGCATGGATCTCATTGGGCAGTTACTTCAAGCAACTGGGCAAAGGAAATACTTGCTAGTAGCAACAGATTACTTCACGAAGTGGATCGAAGCAGAACCTCTTGCCAAAATCCGAGATATGGACGTCAAGAACTTCATATGGAGAAACAACATCACCAGATTTGGCATTCCAAGAGCAATAGTTGCCGACAACGGAACGCAGTTTGACAGCAAACTCATCAAGAACTTTTGTGCCAAATTCAAGATAAAGAATTACTTTTCAACACCAAGTTTTTCCCAAAGCAATGGGCAAGCAGAAGCATCCAACAAACTAATTTTGGATGGGATAAAGAAAAGGCTGCAGGCAGCAAAAGGAAAGTGGGTAGACGAGTTGCCGAATGTACTCTGGACATATCGGACTACGCCGAGAAGATCAACAGGGAAAACCCCCTTTGCCATGGCTTACGGCACCGAAGCAGTCATCCCACTAGAGATTGGCATCCCAGGGATCAGAACACAAGGAGTAGAGAATGGGACTAATGATATACTTCTAGCTCGAGATCTGGATCTCTTAGAAGAAAGAAGGGAGAAAGCTGCAATTCAGCTCGCAGCATACCAGCAGCAGCTTGCTAGAGCTTACAATAAGAAGGTCAATCCAAGGGATTTTCAAGTCGGCGACCTAGTGCTAAGAAAAGTTGTTGGCAACAAGAAGGATCCCAAAGAGGGCAAGCTTGGCTCAAACTGGGAAGGACCCTATAGAATTACTTCGATATTGGGCAATGGAGCATACTGGCTTGAAGATAATGAGGGCAAAGCATTGCCAAGACCCTGGAACACTTGTAATTTGAAATTTTTCTATCATTAGATGTTCCTTGTTATTTTTTGCCAACTTCATCAATAAAATCTTAGCAGAATTCTCCAAGACTTGTGAATTGATAAAAGATGCATAATGTTGTTTCTAAACAATGAGAACCCAAGTGGAACACAGGTTCACATTGGGGGCAGAGAGAAGACAAAATTGTTTATCTTCACTTGTTGAAATTTGTAGCAATTTACAAGTTGAAGTTAAGCCGAGATTATTGTTTATCTTCACTTGTTGAAATTTGTAGCAATTTACAAGTTGAAGTTAAACCGAAGTAATGCCTAACGTTTGTTGAAATTTGTAGCAATTTACAAGTTGAAGTTAAGCCGAGATAATTGTTTATCTTCACTTGTTAAAATTTGTAGCAATTTACAAATTGAAGTTAAACCAAAGTAATGCTTAACGCTTGTTGAAATTTGTAGCAATTTACAAGTTGAAGTTAAGCTGAGATTATTGTTTATCTTCACTTGTTGAAATTTGTAACAATTTACAAGTTGAAGTTAAACCGAAGTAATGCTTAACGCTTGTTGAAATTTGTAGCAATTTATAAGTTGAAGTTAAGCCGAGATCATTGTTTACCCTCACTTGATTGAAATTTGTAAGCAATTTACAGGACAAGTACTTGCCGAGGTAAATCGTCAGTGGGTATAACCGAGGTATGTCACCCTGAGAAGATTGCATAAAAAAGGAAAAGTATGTGAAAGACATGCAGAATATTCTAAGTATAGAATGATGCACAAGCACTTAGAAAAGAAAAGTTGTATTAGCGTTCACCGAGAAAAGGGAACATCGGCCATACAAAAGCTTACATTGTTCCAAAAGATAAAGAAGAAATAAAATACAAGTAAGCAAAAGAAAAAAGCTAAGACTCCTCTCCACCAGTTGGTTGAACTTGAAGATCTGATGATTGTTGAGAAGGCATCTCAGCAGCCTTCTCCACCGCTATCTTGGCATCAATTTCTTGCAGAGTTTCTTCAACACTTTTGTCTGCAGAGGAGATGTCGGCTGGTGTATTCTCGGGAACAGCTTCTATGGGAACCTCATCACCTTCCTCATCCTGAGTCAAGTCTAGGACTTGTTCATTTTGAGGAGGGGACTTGGCCCCATCAGCATCCTTGGATTCTCTCACCAAGGCCTGATCCTCATTCTCATCATTTTCCTCGGATTCGGATTCACCGACGTCTTGATTTGGAGGTTGAACTGGAGGAAATGGAAAAGGCATGGCATCAGGTTTTCTCAATGGCGAGTCCTCTGGGACGTTAAGTTTCTTCAGAAGGGACATCCAACTAAGGGTAAAACCCTTGTTGTATGCTTCCTTCACTTGCTGTTCGTAAGCATCTGTGACGTCGGCCATACCTTGGGCATATGCCTTTTCATCAGCATCTTTAATTTCAGCCTCTTTGGTAGCCAACACTTCTTGAAGCTCTTTCTCGGCTTGGGCCATCTTGTCCTCGGCCTCTTGTCTTTGGGAGTCGGCAACCTTTCTGATAGCTTCGGCAGCCTCGGCCTTCTCTTCTGGATAGGTCTGAGCCTTGATAGCTGCCTCAGCTTGATCCTCCAACTTTTTCATTTTTGATTGAAGGCCTTTATTGATTTTTTGGAGAGAAGAGAACTCCTTCTTCATGACGGCCAACTTTTGCCGATTTTCAAAAGACTGAATAGAAAAGGAGTGGGCATGCTGGATTACCTGAAAAAACACAAGGCAAAAATTAGTACAAAATTTTCTAAATAAAAAACAGAAGGAGGAAAATTACCAAGAAGAAGGCATTTACTTGAACGGAGCGTTGAAGCATCAACGCATAATTCTTGTACTCACTCAACTCGGCGTTACGGTCAAGATCGCCGGAGAGGAGCAGAGCTGTGCTGAGGGCTACGCCGACATTGATATCATCGGCACTGTCAGGAGCCAAGACTGGCTTGTCCTCCAGAGTAATTTTTGGGGTCCAGGGGGCATCGCTCTTCTTGGACCCCGAAGTCGTAGCGGAAGAAGACCTCGGCTTCTTGGATTTTGGGGACTCTGATGGCTGGGTTTCGGAGCGCCTCTTCCCAGCAGAGGGTTGAGGTTTGTCGCTCTCAGCCAACTTTGATATAGGCAAAGCATCCTCAGACTCAGTCTGAGTAACTTTAGCCTTTGGTTGGGCCTTCTTAATTCTTTTTGGCTTCGGTGGAGGAAGGGTTTGTGCTAGTTGGTCATCAACAGATGATGGGATGCTGGCCAAAAGATCTTTTGCAACTGGCTTTGGGCGGCCCATCTCGGCAGTAAGGACAAGTCGTCGCCGACGTTTTCGTTCTGATATTGGGACCAGGTATGGAGCCGAAGTTGATGGCTGATCAGCTGGATCAGATGTAGATCCTTGATCTGTTCGTGATGTGGATGCAGTCAATGGAGTTGTAGCAGAGGGTGGAGAAAGGCTTTTCTTCTTCCTTTTGGGAACGTCGGGCAAAGTTCACTTATATGAAGGAATAAAATTAAGAAGCAGAGGTGCTTTCCTTTTATGTACAGGTAAGTCCAGAAGCTTCTTCAAATCTTTGCTAGGACAGAAAGACTCACGAAAGCCCTTTGGTGGCTTACGAGCAGCTGCAAGAAGAACAAGACGTCAGAAACAGATAAAGTATTTGAGACTTTGAAAGAAAACAGGTAAATCAGAACGCTGGGCTCTTACCCTTGCCCTCTAAAATCGATCGAGGAAGAAGGAAAAGATGGTGGTCCTCGTCTGGAGCAAACTCCCAATTTCCCGAGGTAATGAAATAGTTATCTCCAACCCCCTTGTTAGAGTCTAGGAGGTCGGCTACGATTTTGAATTCTGTAGACCTCGGCTTAAGGTAATAAATGTAGCCTTTTTCTTTCAAATTAAGGGCACACATGGTATAGCAGTACTGGATATCGGCTAGGGTGATCCTAGCATTTTCCCGTTTAGCTAAGGCTATGATGCCATTGATCACTCGGTAGGAATTGATTGCCAGTTGCATGGGGTTCAACTTATAATAGTGAAGAATCTCACGAAAAAGGATGTTGAGTGGGAGCCGGAGTCCGCACTCAGTGAAAGCTACAATGGGAAAGGGCATCAAATCATCTGTGGACATGATGGAGTCGTTGTCTCCAGCCAGCCTCAGATGGACATTGGCAGGGATAGAGAACTCTTGCCTAAAGTACTCAAGTTTGGTCGGGGTATCTGCCCTATGTCTCTACATACCCATGACGTCGGCCTAAGTTAGAAGAGTTGGGTTTCGGAAGGAAGATGTTTTACAGAGGGTTATTGGGACCCTAGAAAAACCTAGGTATGAATTGAAGCAAGAATTTGTAAAGATTGTTTTAGTTTTTTCCTAAGGATTGATGGGTTCTATAATCAAGTCCCAAACCTAAACCTATAAGGACGAAGATTGAAGGCACAAATCTGGAAAATAGAAAACAAAGGCAAAGTTTCAGAATCAAGAATAGGGATGGACTATCAAGAACATAAAGAATACGAGAAATAAAGGGACAAGATCAGTAACAAGAGTGCAAGAAAGTGGTAAACAGTATGTATTCAAGATATGGACAAGATCAAAAACATTTGAATAAATATGTTCCGATATGTAATTCGCAAGATTTGAAACAATAATGGCAACAAGTAATGAAGAAAATCAACAGAATTGAAAACGAAAGAAACAGTTGCTTACCAAAAAATATGAAGTTGGTGTAAAGATTGCCGAAGTCAGACGACGGTCGTGGAGGCAACAAAATGGTGCAAAACACGCCGAAAATGGTGAGCGGAATAAGTTTCAGAACAAGGAAGCTTGAACAATGGCGGACTCGAGAAGAGAAAGTTAGAGAGAGAAAAAGCGAAGAGAAATCAGATGCAAAAGTGGAAAATGAAGAAAGGGGGAAAGGTTTTGTCAAAATTTTTGAAACGGCGGCAAGACGGAGCTTTAAATGCGCCTGGAACAACGCATACGTCAGACGGAGCACACAGACGCAAGACGGCTTGCAAGCGTGTCATGAGCATGGTCCAATGAGGTGAAGACGCGTGAATGAAACGGTTGAGTAAATGATGCGTGACAGCTCACACACGTGGAAGAGTTCACTGGAATTCTTGTTCTCCGAAGAGAACATATCGGCCAGAAATGAATGATCTCGGCTGAAGAGTTCTTGAGTCGATGTATAGGAAGAAATACGGATATAGGTTCCATCACCTCAGAATGCTGAGGTAATAGAACCTAGGGGCAGTTGTGGGGATATATTTTTGAGCACCGACACGTGGCTAGGTGACGCCGACGTGTCAACCGAGGTTCCACGTGTTAAGGTCGCGACGCCGAGGTTATCTCGGCCAAGCCGAGGTTATCTCTGAAGATATCAGAATCCGAAATAAACGAATAAAAGATAAGGGACAAGAGTCCTAGAATAAAGAGAAGACTTAGCCAAGATAAGGATAAAGCTCTTAGGGAGTTTATCTTTATCTCTGAAGGAGTCCAAAGTAAGTACTAAATAGGAATCCATAGAAGTCAAGCTTCTATTGGGATTAGGATTGAGGTAACTATAAAAAAGAGACACCCCCGTGGGTCTAAGGTACGCAATTTATATTCTGAACAGTGAGATTTGCACTATTGATTATCTTTGAGAGATATACTGACTTGATCGTCGGAGTGCCCCCGGGTGGACGAATCACCGCCGGAATCTTTTCTTTCTGTTACAGGTCAGCTAGGTGCCATCTATTCTGCCGATACTCTCCAGCTGGTTACTAAGTAGGCAGTGTGGTCAGAAAATCACCCACAAATTCTTTCCCTGTAGTTGATCTCCTCTGACTTCTTCAATCCCATGCTCTGTTGGGAACCGTAGTAGTTGATGCAATGTCGAGGGAACTGCCCCCATTGCATGCAACCATGGCCTTCCCAAGATGATGTTGTATGGCGAGGGCGTGTCAATCATGATGAATTCTGTCTTGATCTTCTTAGTACCGGCTTGTACTTCCAAGCTTGTTGCGCCCAGTGGCCACGTCGGCGTTCCATTGAAGCCGACCATCGGGCCATTGGACTGCTCCAAGTCATCAGGATGAAAGCCCAGCTCCTTGTAACATCTAACATACATGATGTCGCAAGAGCTGCCTTGATCAATCAAGATGCATTTCACTTGGCACTCCCCAACCTGGAGGGATACTACCAAGGCATCATTATGTGGATGCTGGACCATCTCTAGGTGGGCTTCAGTAAAGGCTATCGCCGGTCCCTGGCATTCTTCAGGCCGAGGTCTTTTATGTCCGACCTGGTTCACGTGCTGTAGGTGTTTTACCTTCTGGGTCTCCCCTCGTATGTCGTTTTCGTTCACCTTTGAGTGAATTACATTAACCACCCGTGGTCCTCCTGCCTGTGGTTGCTGTGCTGGGGGAGGCGGAGCTGCTGGTGCTTGAGGCAATCTTGCCTGTTCTTCCCTTGTCCTGGCTTCATCGACAAGGTCCCTCAGAAGGCCTTGCCTCACCAAGTCTTCTAAGTGTGCTTTTAGAGCTCTGCAACCCTAAGTTGGGTGTCCTTCTTCATTGTGGTAAGCACAACGCCTACCAACGTTTCTTTCCATAAATTCCCCTGGTGCTCTTGCCGGTGCCCTGAAATAGGGTTGGTTTCGTATTTGATCCAGGACGTTGTGGATCGAGATTCGGAACACAGTCGTCACTGCCTGTTTAGCCCTCAATTTCGTTTCTTGTTTGGTCGATCCATTGTTACCTCGGCCTCACTTCGGTGAACCGCTTCCTTTCTCCTGATTTGTCTCTTTGTTTCCTGACGTATCCTCCTTGGCTCTGGCGTACTTCTCAATTCTCGCCATGAGTTCTTCTATACTTTTTGGCAATGTCTTTGCCAAAGACTTCCATAGTGGGCAGTTATCTTTCAGGCCGTTCTTGAAAGACACGACCGCCACCTCTTGGTTGCATTCGGGTATTCAATTGAACACCTCGTAGTATCTTTTTGCGTAGGCCCTAAGGCCTTCATCCTTAGTGATTTTTAAAGCCATTAGTGCGTCGACCCTTAAGGGTTGCAGTTTGTTCGTCACGAACCTGGCCACAAGCATCTCGGTCAGGCCTTCCCAAGTCTTTACGCTTCCCTTCGGTAGTTTATAGAACCAATCTGATGCAATCTCCCCGAAGGATGAGGGAATACTTTGCAGAGCAACGGCTCGTTCCCACTATATAATGCCATTGAATTCAGGTATAGTCCAACGTGGAAGTTGGGATCCGACTTACCATCATATATTTGGAATCTTGGCATACTGAATCTCTTTGGTGCTTCGAATTTTTCCAATTCCACCGAGAATGGTGTCCTTAGCTTAACCGGGGAAGTTACCTTGGCTTCAGCATTCTGTTGCTTCCTCTTGAGGTAATCTCTCAAGTCTTCTTTACTCCTCCCTGGAGCTCGGCTATCTTTGGATTTCAATCTTTTCGGCACACTACTTTCGGCCTCGTGGTGGGCCCGTTTTGATCTTTCTCCATGGGTTATGTCAAAGCAGAGCGCCTGCCCTTGAACATGCCGATGTTCTTTGGGCTCTAGGTCCTTCGTGTGATACGTCCTTCGGGACTCCTCTCGTCTTGGCTCCTCTTGTTCAGCTTCCCTGGAAGGTCAGTGAGAGTGCCTCCCACTCCTGGTGTGCTGAGGGGCTTCGGGGATTGTTTTTTTTCCCCCTTTCTGGGTATTAGCTACTGGAATCGGCGTGTCCTGCAGCAGGTACGGTGGTTGCATGACATTGTTTTGCATCATGAAGTTGACGACCGACTGCAGGTTTGCCAACTTGTTTGCCAATTCTTTTACTTCTTCGTCCCTCCGTAGGCACCTATCCCTCCATACCTGGAGGTTATCTTCGTTATAGTACTTGCTTTGGTTTGTCTTCTTCGAAGTGTCGCCCTCCTAGCCGACGTTTTTCTCTCCGTGGCCCTGGTCACGAGTTTCTACATTGTAGTTGTCTTCTTCGATATCAAGGTTGGTAGGTCTGCCACTCCCAGCAGAAGTGTCGTCCCCAATCTTTTCCTTCTGTCCGTTACTGGCCATCTATTCTTCTTCTTCCCACAGACGGCGCCAAATTGTGTGAGTGATTTTTTGATCACACTGCCCGTTTAGTAATCAGCTGGAGAGCATCGGAAGAATAGATGGCTTCAGCTAACCTGTAACAGAAAAAAAAGATTTCGGCGGTGGTTCTTCCACCCGGGGGTACTCCAACGATCAAGTCAGTATATCTCTTAAATATAGCAAAGTGCTAAACTCACTGCTCAAAGCATAAATTGCGCACCTTAGACCCACGGGGGTGCCTCTCTTTTATAGTTACCTCAATCCTAATCCCATTAGAAGCCTGACTTCGATGGATTCCTGTTCTGGATTTACTTTGGACTCTTCAAGAGATAAAGATAAACTCCCTAAGACCTTTATCCTTATCTTGGCTAAATCTCCTCTTTATTCTAAGACTCTTGTCCCTTATCTTTCATCTGCTTATCTCGGATTCCGATATTTTCGGAGGAAACCTCGGCCTAACCGAGATTACCTTGGCACAACAACCAGGACACGTGGTACCTAGGTTGACACGTCGGCGTCACCTTGCCACGTGTTGGTACTCAGAAAATATATCCCCACAACTTATAATTAGTGACATTTTTTGTAACAAAATTTTCAAACTGTTGCTAAAAATTAATAATTAGTAACATTTTTTAGTAGTATTTGATGAAAAATATTAATTATTATAAGATCTATTGGATAATAAGTCTATCTATTAAGACGTACACATAGATCCTTCTAATTTTATTTTATTTTTTTAATCTAATTTTGTGTTTGTTTCTATGTTCCAAATTTAAAGTAATGTTTTATACATGCAACTTTTCTATAAGATTATTTTCATAACTTAAATAGGCTTTTGGCTTATGAAATACTCCGTTGGGATGGTGACGTGAGAAAAGAAAAGAAAAGAAAAGATTGTAATTTTTTATTTAGGTGAGAAAAGAAAGAAAATGATTATAATTTTTCACTATTGTGTTTGGATGAATAAAAAAGAAGAGAAAGCGATTTCTCACCTATGTTGTTTGAATAAAGTAAATAAGAGAAAAGAAAATAAAGTGATTTATTTCATTTTATCAAAATAATTTTCCATATTAATAAGCTATTTTTCTAACTTCTTTTACCACAGGATAATTAATGCAGCGTGAAATGCGAAATAGTAACAATCTTAGAATTCGTTGATTGAAAACTCAATACCGGAAACAAGATATCTCTCTAGACTCATTGATTCATAAAGAATACCGAGAATAAAAGCTTAACAATGGTTGATTCACAAAGAGAACCCAAAATTAGAACAAAAGAGTAAAAAACTTAAAATATATTAATTATCAAAAACTAAAGAGCCCTAAGGCCTACATTCAATATTTATAAACAAAATTGAACCTAACTTAATAGAAAACAATTAGAATGGACAATTTCACAATGGGCAATTCAAATAAGGAAATATGATGAAAATGATCAAAAATAGAAATATTGCAATAAAATAAAAAAAACTACTAATATATGCTTCTACGGTCATGATAGATTTTACGGAGTCAGATTTTGACGTTTGCGATAGAGTAATTGAAATTTCAAATCTTTCAAAAAATGACAAATTTGCAAAATTGACTACCAAAACGATGAAATTTGTCCAAAAACCACAGGTGTCCATGACAACTCCATGGATCATACTTAAAATCATGTTTTCCATCAACCCACCAAATTTCCCGCAATTCCGAGTTTGACCCATTTTTTGCCTTTGTTTTGCTTATCCCTTTGATTTAAGAATTGTATGACCATGCATTCTAAATCAGTAATTTTGGTTAGAAAAGTTTCATTAAACCTTTTTTTTTTTTTAAAAATCTACTTATACCACAAATTTAACTCCTTACACTCTTAACATTCAATTTATTTATTTATTTTATAATTTCTATAATTCATTTATTATCTTCATTCCTAACATTTCTTCTTCTTCTTCCACCCAAAACCTAAAAAACCCAACCCTAACCCTAATTCTAATTCTTCTTCAGCATCACCTCTAACCACCATCTTCATCGTCACAACCACTTGTTCCTACAGTTGCCTCACCGCTACAGCCACTATCCTATTCTTCTTACTATTCTTTTTCTTCTTCTTCTTTTTGTTTCCCAAACCTAATCCTAATTTCAATCAGGGACGATGGTTGCGGCGGTGAGCAACGAAGAGAGTAAGGACTGCAACGATGGCGAGGGTTATCTAAATCTGAAACTTCTCTCTCTCACTTACTCGCTTGTGTGTGCAATGGTGGATAAAATGCAGCGGCGGAGGAAGAAAGTGGAAAAGGAAAAGCAACGGGTGAGCTAAGAAGGTGATTGTAGTAGATGAAGGGGCTCACGGTGGTTGGAGATGGTGGTTTGTCTTTTTCTTCTTATTCTTCTTTCAAATCTGAAAGCCCTAAGTTTTCACATCTCTCTCTTTCTCTCTCGAAGTGGGATCGCGACCGTAGACAACAGAGGGAGTGGTGGTTGTGGTGGTGAGGGGCTAAAGGTGGTAGTCGTAATGGTGGTGATGGTCGCAACGGTGAGGCGACGGACGGGGTGGTGGCTATGGTGGCGGAATGGTGGTCAGAGGTGATGGTGGTGGGTGTTAGAGTTTTTTAGGTTTTAAGTGTAACGAGAAGGAGAAAAATTAAGACTGAGGATAATAAAGGAATTATAAAAATTTTCCTTCTTTTCTCACAAAATCTAGCCACTTTTTGTCACAAACAAAATACAATCTCTCACAAGACCTTTATCCTTATCTTGGCTAAATCTCCTCTTTATTCTAAGACTCTTGTCCCTTATCTTTCATCTGCTTATCTCGGATTCCGATATTTTCGGAGGAAACCTCGGCCTAACCGAGATTACCTTGGCACAACAACCAGGACACGTGGTACCTCGGCTGACACGTCGGCGTCACCTTGCCACGTGTTGGTACTCATAAAATATATCCCCA
>NW_021026109.1:1252421-1361880 GCF_004153795.1 Camellia sinensis
ACCACCACCACCACCTGTCATCCGCCACCCACCTGGCACCACCACCTACCACCACCACCACCGCCACCACCCACTTGTTATCACCCGCCACCGTCACCCATCCACCCACCACCACCACCACCACCACTCACCGTCATTTGCCACCATTTTCTACCACCGTCTTCTGCCCCCGTCACCCACCACCTGCCACCATTTTCCACCACCGTATTCTGCCACCACCACCCGCCATCATTTTCTACCATCGTCTTCCGTCGCCACCACTCATCACCACCCACCACCCATCACCACTTGCCATTTCTCACTCTTTTTTATATTTTTAAATTTTTTAAAATATTTTGTCTAAACCAAACGCGTTTGTAGTTTATGTTTTTCTAAAAATAAACAAAAATCACTTTATAAATTTTTTGTAAATATAAACTGAAAACGTAAACATTACCAAACAGACCGTAAATGTTAGTTGTTAGTTGTTAGATTAGTACCTATGAGAGAAAATCTTTCCACCATTGACAAAGCACCTAAGTGCTTGCACCCCTTTAATTTAACTCCCTTAAAAAAAATTTAATCTGTAACCTCCTAGGGACTAAATCCTAAGGAAGGTATACTAGTCAACTAGACTAGCATACTTAGGCCTTGTTTGGAAATAGGTTAATTTAGTAATTTTTTGGCTATTTAGCTAAAATATGAGCTAAAAAAAACTAGTATGCTTCGGATAACTTTTTAACTTTTTATGAAAAGATATGTAAAAAGTAAAGAGAAAAGAAAATCTTTGACTTTTTAGTATAAGTTATTAACTTTTTAATTTTTTTAATAACTTTTTAACTTTTTGAATAAACCGCCAATTACCAAACAAATTCTTAGTTATTTTTCCGTTCAAACAAATAAAATAAAATAATTTTTTCTCCCTTACTTAACTATTCAAACAACTAAAATAATTTTTTCGTTCTTATCATTTCCTTCCATATCTCACAAAATCCTTCACGGATTTCACGAGGGAAGTCAAACCTCATCCACCAGGCTTTTGGGTTGTAATTTACAAGTTGAATTGATTAGAAAAGCTTGATTCTGCAGCTGTACTCGTTTTTCAGAAGAACAAGGCGATCGAAATGGCTTCATCGCTATCTGATATCCCCTCCTCCTCAACCACCTCCTGCGAAATCGTGCCCATCGAAGAGGACAAAAACCACAGTTTCTCCTCCAACAATCCGACCCAGATCGCGATGTCTGATTATAACACTAACAACAAAGTAATCAAGAAATCACCCAGCGGTGTAGTTGTGGATCATCCAGAAGCGAAAAGTGAATCCTTAACAGTGAATTTTCTTCGTACTTTCTTATTCGGGCATAATAAAAACTCGAAATCCAAATCAATTCACAACAAACCCACCGCCAACAGCCAAACCAGATCAAGCAACAGCAACAGCAACAGCAACGAACCGAGGTCAAATGACGACGACAACAGAAGCCGCAGTGTGGTTGAGGCGCTTTCGAAATTGATTGGAGCAGATCTGGATTACCTTGACAAGACTTTGAACAGGATGAGAAAGTACGAAGATCAAATCAAAGCTGCATCTGAGAGTTTGAAGAAGCTCAAAGAAGCTGGTGGAAGTGAAGAAAATTTTCGGGAATTGAAGAGGATTGTCATGAAACTGAAGGAGCAGATCTTTTCTATGCGCGAGAATGAGCCTGAAGGGTCCCTGGAGACGCTAAAAAACCAGGACTTTGGGCAGACGTTAGACTCCAAAGAATTTTGGGGACGTTACGGTGAGCTTGACGCAGCGTCCAAGGTCTGTCTGTTATGCTTTTCAGTGTTCCCGGAAAATGCTGAAATAAAGAAGAGGGTGATGATATACTGGTGGATCGGCGAGGGTTTTGTGACGACAGAGCAATCGGCCAATGAATTATTCCACAAGCTTATTGTGAAGGGCTTGATCGAGCCCGTGTGCAAAAACCATAGCGGTGGAGTGGTCATCTGCAAGATGGACCCTCTTGTTCGTTCTCTGGTGATTAATATTGCCCAGACGTTTAATTTTGTCGATGTTGATGATGCTAGTGCCACTCCTCGGGACTTGGCATGCTTAACAGGTAAACGTTTAGCAAAAATTCAGCAATCGGAAAAGCTTGCATTGTTCAATGTTAATGAGGATATTCTTGAATTCAACCCCACATGGTTTTCAAAAATGCAAAATGCCAGTGTTCTTTACTTGGGAAGGTGGCAGACCTCGCCCTCGCATCACATTGAAGTTGAGGACACCACGGCTATGAAGACGAAAAATGCAAATGTTTTGGATGGGTTGGAAAATCTCACACATCTAAGGTTTCTAAGTCTTCAAGGAATCTCCAGAATTACAGAGCTGTCCAAGTCCATTTCAAAGCTAAGGAATCTTACAATCCTTGACATTAGAGCGTGTCACAACCTTGAGGTGATTCCCGATGGAATCGGCTTGCTCAAGAATTTGACACATTTGGACATGTCTGAATGTTACCTGCTAGATCAGATGCCCAAGGCGCTTGCATTGCTCTCCAAACTCCAAGTCCTCAAAGGATTCTTGGTTTCAGAGGGTATAAACTCATGTACTCTTGATGATTTGCAAAAAATTCCCAGGTTGAGAAAGTTGAGCATTTATGCGGTTGTCCATGGATTTCCTTCAGACAGAGATTTGTGTGTTTTAAATCAGTTTAAAGCGCTTACCCAGCTAACAATCGTGTGGGCAAGCCGCTCTGTGCAACCAACAGTAGCTCCAACAAGATCAGTTACCTCTAAGCCAGCAGAGTTGGCAATGCTTTCCTTAGGACTAATAAAATTAGACGTTCGGTGTTTCCCTTGGATGACTACACCTATTTGGCTGAGGGCTTGCAATCTCAAGAACTTAAAGAAACTCTATATCAGAGGAGGTCAACTCTCTGATCTGGGTCAAAAACTTGATGACAAGAAGGCTGAGAAGGACAAGTGGGAAGTTGAGGTATTGTGTTTGAAGTACTTAGATGATTTAGAGATGGGTTGGAGTGATCTGCAGGAATTATTTCCAAAATTAAAATTCTTGGAGATGGTAAATTGTCCGAAACTCATTTGGTTGTTCCCAATCGACAGTAGTCAAGTATCGATGGATTCAGATATTTTATATTTTAGGGACGGAATACATATCTCTATTTCGTATAATGACATCAATTGTTTTTGAGTTTTGATGATGTATTGCAGTCTTATAAAATGAAATAGAGTTTTTCATTCTATTTAGTAAATAGCCCTCCATGAAATAAATAGGATCATAATTCAGGGTGCATGAAGTAAACAATGGGACAAGCAGTAGCAACAAATGGCATCATGAATGTGCTTGGTCTTTTCTCCCCACCACCAATGTAAACAACAATAATTGATTTGGAATACAGTTCTGTTTCTTAATTCTTCATCTTTGTAATTTTTTCATTTTTCATTTTTTTTTTTTTTTGTGTGGCTCTTTGGCTTTCTAGTATTAGCTATATGTGTGTGTGTGTGTTTTGTTGCTTCAAAGCTATGTGATAATCTACGAGTTGATTTGCTTCGAAAGCCATGGTGCCATGCTTGTGTCCAACATTGCACATACAAAGCCGTTCTGTTGTGGCAGCAACCACTACATAGTTCTTCAGAAATGGCAATTTTGCGGAAGAAATTTTCGGAAAGAAACTTTCCACAAAACATTATTGGTGGAAATATTGGAATACACCTTGTTTTTGGCCACAACTCCTTGCCATTAACTGGGCTGAAGAGATGGGTGGATAACCCCTTCAGCCCCTTGTGGGATGCGTATGGTGTGCACCCCACATGTAAACCATTGGATTGTGAAAATTTGATCTTGGCGATTGATTTATTTGTTGAAAAAAGAAAACAGAACAAACCTGTTAACCCCTCTGCCCCTTTTCCCCTCCCACTCTCTCCCACCAGATTCCAAACTCTCTGCCTCTCACTCGTTTCTCATTAAAATAATAAAAATTAAACTTCCGACCAATAAAAAAAATGTCAGAAGTGCACTTAAACTCACCTCATGATACATTTTAATGGTAAACTTTCAACCTATATGTTCACTTAATCTACTTATGTGTCTATATCACCACCACTATCAATTGTTGCCGGCCACCTCTGGCGACATTTCCGTCAACTGCCAATCCGGGCGTAAAAATAATAAAAATTATTCTTCAAAATAATAAATTGTCATTCTCACCAAACAATTTCATTAATCATATCCTTATAACCAAAACAAAACGATCATTGAACCTAATGACTTCTCAACAATTTTTCCATTAATTATTACAATCATTTTGCATGTGAAAGTTAAAAATATTAGGTAATTGTCAACCCATAAAAAAGAAAAATTATGATTGTGTAGGTTATGAATTATAAATTAACACTATAATATAAAATAAATAAATAAAAATTTAAACACAAATGAAAGGCACACAAACTCATCATATAAATGCTTATGACAGCCACACAAACTCATCTTACATATAAATGTCTAATACAAATGTGTATGGTATCTTATCATCATCCCAAAAATGGTCCCTCTTTTGTCTCACATTTAAAATACATATAAAAATTTACTAAAATTCCACATATATGAGATTCAAGTTGAATTGACTAATGGACCAGCCAAGTATTTGAGTTTGTGACAAAATTAAAAGCTTTGAGTTGATCAAGTAATTTCCACCAGCTAGCTCTGACTAGGAAGTGATCCAGCTGTTGTTTGCTCCAAAACCCATGCTTGTGTTGTGTGCTACACTCCACACACAAAGTAGCTTCTTGTGGCAGCAACACCACTACATATAGTCATGCATATAAGTCATATAATTTGTTCAAGTTACAAAAATATTTGAAAACAAATATAAACAACTTTTATTAGTTCTTCAGAAATGGCAATTTTGGGGAAGAATATTTCGGAAAACAGATTTTGAGAGTGCATTCACAAAACATTATCTGCCTTTTTTTAACACTATCTTCTCCCACTGCTACTGATCTGCCTTTTTTTAACACTATCTTCTCCCACTGCTACTGAATAAAAGACAGATCATTTATGGTGTAGATAGGGCATAATGTGTGTGTGTGTGTGTGTGTGTGAGAGAGAGAGAGAGAGAGAGAGAGAGAGAACAAGCATGCATCAAATTCAAAAGGAAATGAAGTAAAAAAAGAACCTGAAGTGAGATATTGTACACACAAAGGTCAGAGTTGTTCAGTATTGCAAGGAATTTATCATCTGCCTTCTAATTTCCTTTCTCAAGTCAATTTCTTCCCAGGAGAATAGGATCTAATATTAGAGATGGCTGCAATTCAGTCCCGACTAGATTGCCAATTTCAGCAATTCCTGAAGATACAGCGCGTGATATGGCGAAGTATGATCACAAAGATGCTGCCTCCAAATGCACTCTCCACTTTATTGCGAGATTACACTGGAAATAATCTCAGCAAAGTAGGGAATACAGAGTCTATGAACTTCTGGCCAATTTGACATTTTCTTGGAAGTCCGCTAGATTTGGGCATCCCCAAACTTTTGGAGTTAGCGGAGGTGGCAATGCACTCCCGATCCTCTTCAATTTGGCCAGTCCCACAGATACAATGTGTTCAAATGTGGCAACTCAGGCTTGGGTGATGCATGTTCAAACACAGCCTCAAATTCATCACAAAACTTAATATGAAGGACTAGAAGGTTTATTGGCAGCTGGGAAGAAGAGAAGACAATCGACAACTTCGGACAACAGTCTAGATACAGATGCTTAAGGTTTTGAAAGGTCTTACTTTGCCAGCTCCCACAGTATATACCCTTCAAATTAACAGAAATTGAAACCCATAAGACCTCTAAACTTTCTAGTTTCACTATTTCTTCTACCTCTTCTTCATGAAAAACACACTCCATTTCTCTGCATCTCTCTATCCAACAGCCTTTCAGTACCTTGAGGTTGGACGCACCCAAATCAGATATCCATCTTTGAAATGCATTATCAACCAAAAAAACAAAATCAGCATCAGAGAGAACTTCGTTGATGCCCTTGGGGGAATGACGGAAGCCACGGATTGAAAATGAACCTTTGCTCTTCAAAATTAGAGAACTGTCTGGTTTGGAAGTAGGTATCTCTGAACATAAAATCATCTCGGTAGAAAGATACAACTCCTTTTCTATCACGCTCCTCGATGGGATGAACAGAGAAGTGGAATTGCTTGAAGATTGTGTTCTGCAACAGTGGATAGTGCCCCAGAAATTGAAGAAATTGGGAACTACTTACAGATACAGGAGCTTTGTTCTTGTCCCCAACTGTTTTAGCTGGCAAACTGGAGATGCCCCATCCATACTGATTTGGCTCCTTTAACTTGTTGCTGCCAGCTCCTTGAGTATTCTTCATGTTCGGCAGATCAAGGAGCTCAAGATGAGTCAATTCTGAGATCCCATTGGGAAGATCTTTAACAGTGCCCTGGAGTAGATGAAGCAATTCAAGTTGCAGAAACTCTTGTAAGCCTGGACAATCTCTAAGCAGAAGCTGCCGGAGGTTGCTAAAGTTCTTTAGCGATGGAAGATGATCAATTGCAGTTCCAGACAGATCCAGGACTCCCAGCTTTGTCAATGCTTCCAAACCGGGCACTGCTTTCAAGCACGGACAATCCCTTAGATAAAGCTGGCGAATGTTTTTGAGGTTTGACATGGATGGTAATTGTTGAAGCAGGGTTTCAGAGAGGTCAAGAATCAGAAGGTGACTCATATTTCCCAACAAATCAATCTCTCGCAAAGAGGTAATGCCACACAAATTTAGCTCCTCAAGTTTTGATAGAGACTTTAGTTGTAGACGGAGTTGCAGGTCGGTACATTTTTTCACTAAGAGGTGGCGAAGGTTGCTAAGATTTGAAAGTGATGGCAAATATTTGATCTTAGTTTCAGAAAGATCAAGTCTCCATAGGCAAGACATCTGGTCAAACATGTCATCGGGTAGTTCTGTCAAAGCAATGCAACCAGAAAGATCAAGCACCTCCAGTTTTTTAAGGGGATTCAAGTCTACCAACTCCTCCAGGTATGCACAAGAGGATAGTAATAGTCGACGAAGGTTCAAATGATTGGAAAGGGATGGCAGTGTTCGGATATGGGTTTTTGAAAGATCAAGTACTTCTAGGACTCCAAGTGTCTCTATGCATAATAGAGATTTTTCTGGAGGGGAATTTTTTGAATTGAGTTGATGAGGATTGCCATGATCAAGTACAGTTCCTGATAGATCAAGAATCTTAAGGCTCACATTATTTTCTAGCGATTTATCATGGAACTCATTAAATTTACTAGCATTTGAAAGATCAAGAACTTGGAGACTTGCTACTGAATTAATGCCACGCAGTCGAACCAACTCTGGGCAGCCACTTAGCAAGAGATGCGTGAGATATTTAAGATTCTTAATCAATGGTATGCTTTTAATCCTCGTTTTGGAAAAATTAAGCATTTGAAGTTTTCCATTTTGCGAAAAAGTTTTGTCTTGGATACTTTCCAAACATGTAGCACCAGAAAGATCTAGCACCGTGAGGTTTTTAAAGTTTCTCAAACTTTTCAGAGTTTTCAAGTGAGAACAGTCTCTTAGGATGAGCCAGCTTAGTTCACCGAGTTCATAAAGAGATGAGGGTAATGACTCAATTTGAAGTGCAGATAGGTTGAGGCTCTGAAGTTGGGGCAGGTGCTTAAAAAACTCATCAGGGATTGTCGTCAAGGAGTTTGGACCAGATATCTCCAGAACAGTTAATTTTTCAAATTTTAGGGTGCTCTCTACCTTGTCAATCTTTTCCATGAAAGGACAGCCTCTGAGCACAAGTATGCAAAGTTTGTGCATCATAGATGAGGAAGGAGAGAATGTCTTCAATGGAGGGTTAAAAAGGGCAAGAACTTGGAGTTCTTGGTTGGACTGAAAGAAATTACGAGGAAATTCCCTGCTGAGAAAATTCCCATCAAGCAGTAAAGTAGAGAATTTCTGACCTTGTTTGCGACTCCGAAGTGTTTTCATCCCACCATCCTTCAGAGTGATTCTCCCAAGGCCCTGCCAATTCCCATACCCAAGCACATTAGCTAATCCCAGACTGGCTGTGCCCCCAAAACCACAACGGTAACAGTCGTCGAAGTTCATTATTGCCCTTTCCATTACAATATCATCCAAATTCGGCGCTAGTCCTTCCATTGTAACACAATCAGCCTCCACTATTTTCAGAATCTGACAATCTATAAGCTCCATCAAAACTTGATGTCCTCTCTCATAAGCCTCTTCCATACAATTGATTTGACCAAGATATCCTTCCATCATCCAATAAGCTATCAATTCATCATAATGAATGCGCCGACAAACACAAAAGAAGTGGCTACCACGGCAAAAGCAGTCAATTAAAACACTGTTTGGCAGCAAATCATACCCACTGCGCAGTAAATGTGTGATGTTGTAGATGTCATTGACAGATGCTTCCTCCAGAGAACATCTCAGCTTCTGCAACCCATTATCTTGTTGAGCAAAATAATTGAATGCTTTTGCCATCAAGACAATTGCAGCAGGAAAATTTTTAGTCAAATTTTCAGTCTTTTCGAATAAAGCTTCGGCTAAAGCTTTAATGCCTGGAACCTCATAAACTCCAGTCCTAACTTGTTTTTGCAATAAGGACAATGACTCGTCCTTTGACAAGGGCTTTACCTCAATCTTTGACCCAATGATCTCCTCAGAATTGATTCGTTTAGTGATTAGAACTTTGTGATTTTGTAGGTTGACATTCAACAGTGTTTCCAATTCAGACATTATCTCTTGTTCGTTCATTTTATTTCCCTCGTCATCCAAAACTAGAAGCAGCTTCTTTCTTGCAACTGTTGCAGCTATTTGATGTTGCAAGTCTCCAGGGTTATCTGATTCCTCATTTTTATCTTCAACTTCTGACTCCCCGGTGGTGGAAAGTAGGGATAACTGATGAGCCATACTGTCACAAAGAGAGGCCCTGTCATGTTGTCTGTTGAGAAATACCCAGAGAGCAATGTCAATTACTCCCTTATTTTTTGCGAGAAGACTCATCTCTCTGGCTGTCCATGTTTTTCCAACTCCAGATTCCCCGAAAAGAACAATCCTTCGGATTTCTTTATCTTTCAGCAGTTTGAATAACTCTCTTTTCCTCTGTGCAACTGTACTCGGAGGCATTGCTGATGTAATAAATCCCACTGCATAATTTTTTATGTTAAAGAATTAATCATAAAATTTCAACACAACAGAGACAAAAAGAATGTAGATTTGGTATTTGCCAGGGTAATGAAAAACCAGAAGAAACAAAACAGTATCATAGCAAGTTGGCAACATCAAATATTGCACGTTCCCCGCTTACTTTGACTACATTTGAAAAAACATACAAGCACTTTGTTCTAGATACCATAATCAGTAATGATGAAAAATAAAAAGATGAAATGCATTTCAAGTGCCTTTAAACTTCACAGAATTGATATGTAAATAGGCAGACATGGAAGTTCAGGTTTTCTTTTGTGTTTGTTTGTTTATGGGTCCAAACTCCCAATACATCTGAAATTTCTTTTCTACGAACTGTAAGACAATAACATGCTTAATAATACTCTGCAAAATATATGTACTAGATATATTTAGGACATCCAAATTATGAAAGATGGACTTTGTTCCATGTTTCACAGCTCATATTATCCAACATCAACAATACATATATAGTATCATCTCTATACATATTATAATCTCCGGTCTAAGAAATTTATTGAAACAACAAAAATGAAAGCGATGAACTTTGCATGGTTTTCAGCTAATTTTATCCAATATCTGCTATGTGCATAAACATTATCATTTATATAATAAATCTATATATGTATGTATGTATGTATTGAATTGATTGCTCCGTAAGAAGACGAGTTTATTGGAACAAACAAAGATTTAAAAAATAAGTGCAGCCACAGCAGAGGAACATCCTTTGAGAAAACCAGCAAATGTCAAGTCCTAATTATGAGCACCACTTATATGGCAGAAAATCAACTATGATCAAAACAACCTCAACCAAAAAGGCCCAATTTAGGAATTAACTTTGCCAGGGCACACAGTCAAATTGCAATCGTCCAATAAACCTCAGATAGCTGCTAAGTCTACACCAAGGACTGCTACGGACATCTTTACATCATGAGCATTCAAACCTTACACCCACACTATTCTCAAAAATCATGCGATTACATTCTATTTCAAGATAATAGAAGAACAAGAAAAAGTTCTTTGAATCCTAACTTCCCCATAGATTGACCTTCCAACTTGGGAGCTAATTTGAACAACAATGTGGTCCCAAATTCCAAAATAATGAACAAGAACACATTTTCTATGCCCCATTTTGCTGATTCATTAACTAATGGGTCACTATACCAAACCTTGCTAACTCTTTCACCAAAGCTAGAAACCATACAACCAGGGCCGCTCCTGAGGCAAGGAGGGCAAGGCCGCCTTGGGCTCTGGAATTCTATCCAAAAAATAGGGACCCCAAATAATTTTAGTTCTTATGTTATGTCTGGTTCATTGCAATGAAGTGGATAAAATAATCATTCCACATAATGTCCATTCTCATGTTTGGTTCACTAAAAAAATTATAAAAAATATATTACAAAAAAAAATCATCTCTTATTATTATGAGAGAATAGCCATTTTATAGAGACAGGCTAAGGAATAACTGTTCCTTTCTATTTAATTTCATTCCAGTGAACCAATCACTACGTTGTAGTATTAGTAGTATAAAAATGAAGTTTTACAGAAAAAATTTAGAAAACAATTGAAGTGGTTAATTATTTAAAAGTAATAGATGGTTGTTTACCAAATGCATTGATAGTTTATAAATAACTATACGAGTTATATTGCCTCTAGATAATAAATTTTAAGTTGAAGTTGATCAATTTTACATTCAATTGCCTTTGTCAAAACTTTTTTGAATAAATTAATAATGTTACCCATCGAGTCCAAAATTTATCTAAAAAATTATGATTTATGTGTATCTTAAGAACTATGATTTATGTCAACTATAAAAGTCATATGGAAATTACTCACAAAATACAATATTATAATTATTATGAAAAACAAATTATAATAGATTCACTCACTAATATAATATTTTCAAATTGGATTTATCACTTAATACTTTAAGTGATTTCTGTGTATGGAATGGTTAAAAAACTAGTAATTTTCGTGTTTATATATGCTAGCAAATTTGTGTAGGTAAATATATATATATATATATATATATTGGGATGACTTTGCATACAACCAACCTTTTCTTGTTGGTGATAGAGAGAGCTTACTAGACTAGACTAGACTAGACTAGACTAATCACATTTTGTTTTGTTTAGAACAGTCACTGAAATATCTTGAGTACATATTATTTAATATCCACTAATTGATGACAAAACATGGAAGTATCTTATAAATTGGTAGATCCATGAACATTTGATCTTATGCACACAAACATAGATGGACCGTACACCTCATGTAAGAGCTATAGAACGCAAAATGTTAGAGAACCTTCTAATTAACAACAAAACTCCAAAAAAAAATGAAAAAATGTTTGAAATCAGTCTCCTTGAATCAACTACAGCCATTATATGCAGAAAGCAAAAGGTAAATAATAATAATTGGGCATGTGAATAGAAGTAAGAACACAAGTAACATAATGATAGCCGAATCAATAAAACAAGCAGCCTGTTTGGAGATAAACATAACAAAGCAGAACGAGAAATGTCTTTAGAAGAAACCAATTAACATTTTAGAAAATTAGTTATGATGGATTACTATTATATTTTTATATTTCAGTGAAGTACTAATAAGGATTGGCCAAAATGGATTTACTAAAATGCAATGACAACCACAATTACTACATCTAGGATTGAAATACACAATTTTCAAAACACTCACTAGTGATGTATTTGGATTGGAACTGTTGTTCAGTGCCTCTTTTAGGCCAAAGTGCACCAGGGTTTGTGATATCATCATTGCAGAATGTGTATGAAACTAGCTAGATTTGTTGGAATTCTCAGAATTTCTATTTATTTATTTTTTTCCTTGAATCATCATAAATGAATTAAAGGGACAGAATTTAGATAGGATATATCATGGGATCGTTAGAATCCAAGAGGATAAGAAAATTATGTGCCAAGTCAGCATATATTCATTTAAATTAAATATAATAATTCAACCAAACAACAGATCCAACAAATAAACAATTGGGGAAAATTCAGATTTACAAAATTTGACATGAGTAAGTTCAACAATTCACAATAAAATAAAAAATAAAGTTCGACACGAGTAAGCTTAATATCAAGGTAAGATTTTCAAGAACATTCAAGAAAGTCTATTGCTTGATCTGATCTTAGTAATAAATTACATATATGATTCTTTTACCCCCATTCAATAAATAGTATTTCACATGGCTCATTGTGTGTTTCTAACTGTTGGAATTCAATTTATTTGTAATATGCAGAATTATAAGGGCTAAGAATGAGTCAATTGAAAGCAATCTTTAAAGATCTGTGTCCTAATTATAGATTCTTGAAGATCTGTCTCCAAAGAACATTCCAAATTATAACTATTATCGAAACATGATTAGCAAGTTTGGGAATTTGAGATGATTGTATTGTTGGATTTGCATTTTTCAAAAGACTTGAGTCTTCTTGAATCTGTAATTAACAGCACTAATAAGTTACAGATACACAACAGTTCAAAGAGCATTTTCAAGCCCAAAGACACAGCCAGAGAGAGAGAGAGAGAGAGTACGCCCAACACAAACCCACCTCCCACTCAACTCACCTACCACACACACTCACCTACTCCCTAATCCTCTCCTATATAATGAGTATCTCACCATCTGTAATTTACAACATCAATCAATCTTGTAGAACATCAATCAATAATAATACATATATTTTTACAAGAGAAGGGAAACCTGTACAAAGCAAGAAGTTATCCTCTTCCAAAGACGCAGCAAGTTGGGATCGCAAATGTAGTTTGAATATATTTCAGCTCAGTGACCTCATTCCTCCGACCGTTATTAAAGTCACATTTATCGAAACAGTAATGGTAGATATAAAATAGGGAGCTCCACTTTGTTTTAAATATATTTTTTTATTTTTTATTTTATTATATAGTTATGTTAATATTTTGGAATTTTAATTTTTCTTTTCGAGAGTTGTATTTTATATGAAAGGGTATTAATATAGCTATATATAATAAGAACAAAAACTAGAAAGTATTTGAAATAAAGTGGAGTGAGAATAATGACTCTCATAAAATATTGGTTAACTTATAAATACATTAACTGATATTTGCTTAAAATATAAATTATTAGAAAGTTACAAATATTCTTTTGTCATAATTTTTTATTTAATAGAATTAATTGAAAAATTAAAATTTCTAACTATTTACTTGAATTATTAATTAAAATAAATTTCTGACATCATTAAAAAATATTAATTGACTTGATAAATTATTCATAAAAGAGCTATTTGTTATGGAAATTGAAAACTTGAAGAAGTAGGATGTAATTTTTAAAATCACAAGAGGCAATTCGTATTTTAAACAAATTTTAGGGGTGTATTTGTAATTTATTCTAAAATATTTTACTGAATAATTACTCATACCTATATAGGAGTGTTTGGTAAAAATTTTAGTGTCTTTAATATTTTTATTACAAAAATGAGTAATGTTAGATATAAAATATTTTACTAAACACTCTGCATGGGTATGAGATTCATACACTCACACTATGTTTGGATCGGTTGATTGGAGAGAAGTAAGAAAAGACATGTATTTTTATTGATTTATATTATCCGTCTGGTAAATAACAGAAATAAAAAATTAAAAAAAATGCATTTATCTTATAATTTTAATTTTGAATTTCTTCAAAAATGAAGAGATTGAAATAGAAAATGAACTAACTAAATATCACTCTCTTCTTCCTAAATTATTAGTTCGATATGAAAAAAAGAAGTTAAAAATAATATTTTTTCATATAGAAATTTTCAAAAAAACAAAAAAAAAATCATGAAATGAAAGATCTCATTGAGTATTTCTAATTTACGAAAAAAGAATTAACAAATTTTGACACAAGATTGAGAAAAATTACAATTTTTTCTTTTCTAATTTACATAATTATGTCTTTTCTTTTATTTCCTAAGTTTCCAAATATAATGTTACTCTCTCTGTAAAAATACATTTTGTTGTATAAAATGAGTGTGATTGTATCTTCATAGAGAAATTACAATTTAGTAATAGTTTTACAAAATAATTTAAATTCATGAAAAAATTAAAATTTAATTATTAATATTTGTAAAATTTACCATTATTTCTTACAGCAATACTGCAAAATAAGAAGAGAAAAGAAACCTAAAAAAAATCAAAATTTAAATTTATGGCCAAAAATCACTTAACAAATAATCTCATAATAATAACTTTAACTATCTATCATTAATCAATCATAACTTCGTTTGGGAAGTTGAGTTGATTTTTTGGTTATTTTAATCCTAGTTAAAAAGTTCATTTTGATTGATTTTTTTGACTGTTTTAATATTTGTAAAAAAAAATAAAATGATTATGATTTGAATGTGATATTTTTTTTTTTACTAATTTTTTAATCTATTTTATAACAAATTTAGCTAAAAAAGAAAAAAAACCACATCCCAAATGATAACACAGTGAGTAAATTTCTAAAAGGAACTTCGGATACCATAAGCATACTGCTTTCCGTTTCTTTGTTCGGTCGCTATTGTTCTTTCTTTATCTACCAGGCTGGCAAAGTTATACCTTTTATTAATTAAATATAGTTTACAAACTTTATACCAACCCTACCATGCAAGTTATGCTGGTAATAGGGTGGCCCACCTTAGGGGAAACGGGGATCAACAATGCTATAGGCTCCTAAAAAACAAAACTTTCATAATTTTTATTTATCTGTAATTTGTTTAGAAAGAAAAGAAAAAAAATAAAAGCAAAAACATATGATTAATCTATATCATTTTGGGAGTCATGGCAGTCCCCAACTTTAGAGGTCTCAAACATTTTTGAATGAGATACTACTCTGCCTAAAGTACAACAGTTATTGTTGTACTCTATGTGGGAGGTCGTCTCGAGCGTTTTTCGATAATCTGAACCGTTCATATTGTAGAGTTTGTCAAGAATATTATTAATGTAGAAATTCAAGTAAATCGGATATTCATAACCCCCTGATTAGGTCCTAATTGCTTTTAAAAATTTATGAAAGTTATGTTAATCGTTAATTTTTATAAAAACAAATGTGCTTTGGTTATAAGATTACAGACATCCAATCAACTTGATTGTTTTTATGAATGATCTACTCGACGAATTTAACAATAAGAATAATTCAGATTATCGAAAAACACTCGGGACGACCTTTTACAAAGAGCACAGTAGTAATTGCTATGCCTTAGGCACAATAGTACTCCCGTTTCCCACCTTAGGGGTGTAAATTGGGTCCGCCCTGGCCCGGCCAGGCCCACTCGGGCTTGAGTTCAGGTTGGTCTATGTCAAGTCGTCCGAGCTCTCGCTAAAATTTGGATCGGGTCGGGTTAGGTCACGGGCCAGAAAATATTAAACTTTTTTCTACCAAAATTTTATTTTTTGGACTAAAAATGACACTGAAACTTGAACAAGGCAGGCGGGCCGAGCTTTGAGAGGGTTAATTGGGTAGGCCCACGGGTCAGACTGGGCTTTAAAATGACTGTCCAAGCCCAGGCCCAGAGTCCCAGACTGGACCCAAGCATATATGATTAGAATGAACCTTACTTTTCAGATAAAATTATGTTGTCACATATGCATAGAAAAATAAATAGTAACTTATTATTAAATGGTAATACTAAAAATGTAGTATCACCGTTGTGTTAAAAGTTTTTTCCACCAAGGTGCAACTAGTCCACCCAACTAATGTTCTAATTATCGAATACCAGCTTATTGAATTGATTCACTCTTGTCTCGTGATCGGACCCAATGAATTTTAAAATCACTCTTTATTGAAATAAATAAATTAATTAATAAAAATCAAGAGGGGAACAAAAGGAAGTGTCGTCCAACTTAGGATGACAACATGGTGAGTCCAGATCCTCTATGCTTCGCTTCTATCTTACATTTGGGGTGAGACAAGGGTGAGTTAATTTTGTGTTTAAAATAATATATAAGTCCTTTTTTTAGATCTATTTGTAAATGTGTAAGTAAGATAATTGATTAATAATTAAAAAAAAATGAGAGAAAGTGTAACTTTAAATATTCTAAGACAATGCCATATCATTGAGTTCGAAAGTTAGTATAATTTTTAGGCTTAAGTAGCATTATCATTTTAAAACTATAAATAGCAATAGAGGTTAATGTTTATATAATATTATGTATGATGATAATTTATTATTAATTAGAGTTAAAAAATGTAAAATAAAAACACATGAGTTAAGTTTTTAATCTTATTATATTGAAAAACATAAATTATATATTATATATATATTTAATAAATATAATTAAAGCAAGCGCGGAGTAGAACGAGACAGAGGGAGCAAAATCTGTCCCTGCTCACTTCATCAAAATTCACACCGGATGGAGGATGCAGGTTGGAAAATAAATTGTCATCCCTAATTAAATTCTCTGATTTTAGGCTAAGAATTGTTTTGATGGTTTGACTCAGCTATTTCTTAGAATAGTTGGTAAGTCGATTGGTTCAATTAATTGGTCTGCTCCAATTTTTAAATAATTGGTTCAGAAATTATTAGAAGTTTCATTTACTCGAAAATCAAAATTAATGATATTTTTTTTTTCGATAGTGACAATATAAAATATTATTAGTAAACACTATACAAAAATTCCTTCTTGTAATTTTTATATATACTAGTGTATGTGTATGCCTAAAGGCACGGTATAAATAATGTTAAGATTAAAACCAAACGACACTAACTAATAGGGAAAAAAGAAAAAAGAAAAACAAAATCTAATCTAAATCAACAAAAACATAAACACTTAATGGTGCACTTTTTTTTACAATAAATCAAAAAACTAACTCCAATTTAACAAATTGAACTTATTTTGCACTACAAGAATTTACACAATTGCCGACCACTTTTGCCGACCAAAAAAATTTTGGTCGCAAAAAAATGACATTTGCCGACCAAATTAAAATTTCATAGCTGAAAATATTTTCTATTACCGACCAAATTTTTTTTGTTGCAAATAAGTAATTTTTTGCGACCAAATTACAATTTTTGTCGCCAAAAATCTGGGCGGGAGAATAAAATCTGGGCGGGAGCTGTATGATCTTTCAGCGACCAATATAATTTGGTCGCTGATACCAAAACAACGTCGTTTTGGTATATAAAATCGCATACAAACATTAGCCGACCAACAGGTTGGTAGGGGATAATTTACTAATTCAAACACATATAAATCATAAATACGCGCCTCTTTCACACACCTCAGAAAACCAAACGACACTAACTAATAGGGAAAAAAGAAAAAAGAAAAATAAAATCTAAATCAACAAAACATAAACACTTAATGGTGCACTTTTTTTTACAATAAATCAAAAAACTAACTCCAATTTGACAACAAATTGAACTTATCTTGGTAACCAATGGTGTTCTACACAAAAGAAAAGAAGCAGAGAATAACACTCAATGGTGTGGAAAAGGTTGTACACAATTAAAAATGTTAATTAGTAGTAGTGATATGAAGCATTAATTAAGTCACTATATAAAGATACAAAGCAATAACAAATTGTATTATTATTAGGAGTATCAACTGATAAAACCAAACGATACTAACTCAATTCCAAAGCCCTTTATTCTGGAGCTTATTGTGCCAAATTGAACTCAAATTTTCAATTTGAATAAAAGAATCCAATCGTCTATTTCACAACAATCAAAATACCCACTTAATAGCTGAAAAAGCTTTGGGGCATCATGTCTAAGAACTGTATATGGGCCTGCAACTCACATAGTGACTTGAAATCAATCTCCCAATGGTGTTCTACACAAAAGAAAGAAGCAAAGAATAACACTCAACGGTGTTCTACACAAAATTGGAAACCAATAGGATGATCTTCATACACTATCACCACAACCATACTACACTGCAAGCAGATGTTGCAACCATATAGACAAACCAGTTTTTTAATCATTAAACCATACCTACTGTTTTATCAAATTCGTTGCTAAGATATAAATTTTGCAAATGAATTTGAAATGAATTTTGCTATCAATTTTCTAGTTAGTTTCGACTTTCAAATTTCACATGAGTTTTGTAAATGCACCCCAATAAAATTAAAGCAAAAACTAAAAGTTCTTGGTGCTTGGATCTTCAACTTGAATGGATAGGAAAAAACAAATGACTCATGAGATGAGTTTAATTAATTGTGGAGGATGTGTTGTGATTAAAAAAAAAAAGGGGTTTGGGAGAATGGAATTCTAATAATAACAGTATGGAGCCTAATGTAAATGATCCATAAAAATGTACATATCAAAAAGATTAAAAAGCCTCAAGATTCTCAATGACCCACAAAGAACTGAAGAACTGAAGAAAAACCAATGAAGATAGCAAATTTTTAGAGAGAGAAATAAAGAGAATGAAAAATACCTCTGTTTTGGTGTTGAACTATGGGTCTTGAAGCCATTATCAGAACCTTGAAGCCATTGTTGGGATTTGAATTGCAGCAAGGGAAATTCAAAAACAGACACATCCATAAGCCAAAAACAAAAACAGATAGAGAAGGGGAGAGGCAGAACAATAACAAATTGTATATCAAGATATGAAGCATTAATGAAGTCACTATATCGAGATAAAAAGCAATAACAAATTGTATTAGTATTAGAAGTATCAACTGATAAAACAAACGACACCAACTCAATTCCAAAGCCCTTGATTCTTGAGCTTATTTTACCAAATTGAACTCAAATTTTCAATCTGAATCAAAGAATCCAATCTTCGATTTCATAGAGGGAAAGAATAAACTCCTCTGTAGTGAATCTCCCTCCAGCATCCATTAATGTTCACTATAATCTCTCTATGGATAAGAGTAATACATTTTTATCTAAAACAACCACCTACCTAAGAGCCCGAATTCAAAAATCAACCCACATCCTGAAAAACCCTAGATTGCTAACTAAGATGGATCAAAAACACCTTAAATGGCTAAACACCAACAAAGCACTATTCAACAAAGTATACTCAACCAATTTGATAAAACAGTTCTATCTCTAGCAATCGTTACCCATATCTTATTTTAGTTAAGTCATTTCCAATATATGAACACAACATAAAATTTGAACAAAAATAAAAATAATAAAAATAATAGAAATTAGAATCGATTTCATCCCAATTAGACTCGGACATTGACGTGATCGAACCATACTTGTTTATCGCGAAGCCACCACAAATGAGAGAGAAAGCTAGAGAAAGAGATCAAAGAGAGAGTAAAGTCTGTGTAGAAATATCTATATAATAAATTGAAGAAGTAAATTGAAATCTTACCCCTTGCAAGTTGTAAATTGAAATCCGAAGGGTTGTAAATGATGTAATGGAAGGAGGAGGAGCAAAAAGGGTGGGTTTTTTTTCGTTCTGTTCAAGAAGAAGAACATAGAGTGAGAGAGAGATAGAGAGGGAAGGTGAGAGGGGGACAGACGTGGGTAGGTGAGACTGTTTATTGGTGTGGTGCTTAGGGAGAGAGATGTTTGGGTGGGAATCATCATTGCTTTGAACCGTCAATATAAATTTAGGATTCATCTCAGCCGTTCAAACGAAATGTATCTCTTAGACATTTTGATATATACATTTTCAAAAATCATCCTGCTTTATTATATATATAATTTTACTTCATGGTCCCAATTTAAGAACATTGCACCAAACCCCATATGTTTAGAGTTTTGAATTAATATTTGAGATTTTATCCTTACCAATAAGATTTTAACATGATTATTAACTTATAATTTGACAGCGCATACACTGTATATTATGATTATTAAAATATTTTTATTTACTAAACTAAATTTTAAATTGCAAAATGTCATACTTTTTTTTTATATATTCCCTTTTAAGGGAAAAAAAACTATTTTTGAAATTTTTTGGTCGAAATCTATTGAATAAGATATATGTTGACTAAGAAACTCTATAAAAAAAAAATTAGAGCAATACTATACTTGAGAATTTTTTTTTGAGGAAGATGGTCATAAAGATTCTCTACTATTGAATTAACTTGCGGCATTTTATTATTATCAAAATTTATACTATTTGCAAACTAAGATTTCAAAATTAAAATATATTTACACTAAGGTAAGTTTTTTTTATTTTTTATTTTGTTACATACCACACTAGATTATTTCTAAAAATTTCATGAAATTTTTTTCTCCTTTTTTTCTTGACATCTAGCATTTTTGAAAAATTTAATGCACCACCTACGGCTCTTAATATTGTGTTTAAAAAAAAAAACAAAAAGAGTGAAATCAACTTAATCATTTTTTTTTGGGCTGAATGTACTATTACTTTTTCATTGATAGTTGAAGTTCTCATTTGTTACAAAATACATATAATAATCAAACCATATTTAAAAAATAAAAAAATAAACATTTTGAGGTTTAGTTTTTTTTTTTTTTTTTCTTTTTTTTGATGAACAAGGAGCACCCCACTCTATCTATCTATAAATGACAAATCCATTTCTTATTTTGACCAAAACCACCAAATCCATCACATGGGTGTCTTCATTAAGCAAATCAAAATAAAATAATACATTTAAGCCATGTTTGATTCACAATACTAATAGTGAAATATTAATAATCCTATCAAATTAGTGTGGTATTAACTATCCCACCCCTACCCCATTACTAATAATCCTACAAATTTGTTAGATTAATTATCCATTGGATTAATAGTCCTAAACCAAAATGTCAAAACAAACAAAGGATGATTGGGCCCACGTATGTATTTATATTATTATGTAATTTTTAGATTTTTTTTAGTTATTTTTCATTTAATACAGGTTTTTTTTTATATTTTTAATTATTTTAGTACAGGGATTTTTTTTTTAATTTTTTTTTGAGACGGCGGAGCTGCCCCGTCACAAAAAGAAAATGGTACCAAGCTTTTTGCGACGGCTCAAATACTGTCGCAAAAGGTAGGAATTAAACTGAGAATAAGACCTTTAGCGACGACTTAGGTTGCCGTCGCCAATAGTCATTAGCGACGACACTTTTACCGACGGGATTTGGCAGTCGACAAAACTCTTTTAGCGACGGCAAGACTTTACCATCGCAAAAAATCAGATTTTCGTAGCTTTTTTGCGACAGAAGTTTGTCGTCGCACAAATTTTTTTTTACCGTCGCAAAAACAATGGCGACGGCTCTTGCCGTCGCTAAAGCCCTTTTGCAACCCGCTCTCTCGCGACCCCCCACTTGCCGTCGCAAAAAACTATTAGCCGTCGCAAAAAACTATTAGCGACGGCATTTGGAGTATTTGCGACGGCGTTTTGCCGTCGCGAAAAACAATTTTGTTTGTAGTGCATCTATCATATATTACATCATATATTATATATGTATCGTAAGATACATTTAATATATTGATCATAATATATCATAAAATACTGAGAACACTAGTAAGTAACGGATTTTGCAAATTAAAAAAAAAAAAACACTCTACACAAAAGAGCTTCAGCACCAACAACAATACCATATGAGGAAGGGGAAAAAAAATACAAGAAAACCTTAGAAATCAATTAAATCTTTTTATTATTCTTCTATAATCAATCACTATCAAAATACAAACCAAGAGCATTCTCTTGCTATGTCCGTATTCTATAGCAGTACATATCTAATACAACCAACAACAAACAAAGAACGGAGAAAATATTAAAATTTGGTTCGCACCATGTCTTATTCAAGTCATTTTTATTTATTTATTTATTTTTTTGGGTGTGGTTTATTAGTTTTAGTCACTAGTCACCCTCAATTTTTGCAACTTCTAAGATAAATGTGTTCAGATATTGTAAATGGCATTGGTGGGTTGGAATTAACTTTTGGCCACACCAAACGGAACCATGAGTTGTGGGTATGTAGGAGGAGGAATGGCATGACTTGCAAAGCCTTTCTGGCTAATGGTATTAACTTTGCTGTTACTCGTGGGGATGTAGGTGTCGAGATTTGGTCCTAAAGGGGGGTCCGGGCCCTTCAGAGATTGTAACAAAAGATTTTTATTTTTCATCCGCTCTTCTTTTTCAGGAGGAGGCATAGCATGTCCTACAAAGTTTTTCTGGCTAATGGCATTGGCTTTTGTGCTACTTGTCGGGATGTAGGTAGGGGGATTTGGTCCAAAAGAAGGGACACGACCCCTTAGAGATTGTAACAAAAGATTTTCTTTCCACACTTTTTCTTCTTCTTCATCTAAGACTCTACAAGCCTCATGTGACTTGATGAAACTTAGAAGAAAAGCCACTCCAAAAATGGCTAATAAGACAATGTTTAGACACTACAAGAATTTACACAATTGCCGACCAAAAAAATTTTGGTCGCAAAAAAATGACATTTGCCGACCAAATTAAAATTTCATAGCTGAAAATATTTTCTATTACCGACCAAATTTTTTTTGTTGCAAATAAGTAATTTTTTGCGACCAAATTACAATTTTTGTCGCCAAAAATCTGGGTGGGAGAATAAAATCTGGGCGGGAGCTGTATGATCTTTCAGCGACCAATAAAATTTGGTCGTTGATACCAAAACGACGTCGTTTTGGTATATAAAATCGCATACAAACATTAGCCGACCAACAGGTTGGTAGGGGATAATTTACTAATTCAAACACATATAAATCATAAATACGCGCCTCTTTCACACACCTCAGTCGAATTCGATCAAAGCTCAGTTGCGCTAATCACCTCACCTTACCATCGACCTTGCCGTCGTCGCCTCTCTACCGTCTGCGCCTCCGTCCATCTTCGCCATTTCTGTTTCGTCTTCTCCATTTCTGATTCATCTAGGTATTTTTTTCAACTTATAATAGTTTCTATGTTTATATCTCTGTGTGTCACTTTTTCTCTTTGATTTCTCATACTCATCTTGTTCTACAATGTCTCACCCACCAAGGCCCTCACCATTGCGATTTTTCGGATCACCTTCAACTCTCCCTAAAAACAATTTCAAGTATAAATCCTCTGTATCACTCTTATAGACTCAGTCTCTGCCTGTGTCTCCTTCTCACTGTCAATGTTTGTGTTGATGTTTGCTACTGGGATATGTCGATTATAAGATTTCGTTCTGTTGTTTGTGAAGTCCCCCAATTTGCGATGTTCTTGTAGTTTTTTATTTCTCCTCTTTCTTTAAGTATCCCTTTTTATATTGGGAAATATACTTAATGAGAATAAAAAAATTTTGGGTGCCTGTTTCTCCCTCTCACTGTCAATGTTTGTGTTGATGATTGCTGGGCTGTAGTATTTTATGGCAGTTCTGTTCTGTTTTGGATTCTCTGCCTGAAGGGCTGGTTGTCTTCTCTGTCTGTTCTGTTTTGGTGATCTGTTTTGGTGCTTGGAAGGGCTGCTGTAGTGCCTCATCTGGTTTTTAGTCATGGCAGTGATTTAAACCAATCTCCTGTATGGGCAGAATTTTAGGGTTTTAGATTAGAGTTTAGTCGAGTTTCTGGGAAAATTGTTTTGTTTTATTTAAATTTGGATGGATTTTCGATGATGTGAAAATTGCCTTCTTAACTTGCATATGTTGGGAAATGCAGAATGCAGGGCAACTTAGGATTCACTCAGGGGGTATATTGTGAAAAAAATCAGGAGGTGGGAAAGCGGTGGAAGTTGACAAGGCTGATGTTGTGGGCCTAACGTGGATGAAGGTACCCTGGTCTAATCAACTAGGGGTTAGAATTAAGGACGGTCTGTACTACAAATTCACTGGCTTTCGTGACCATGTAATTTCTTTATCTGGGATTGTTTTCTTTTCTACATTTGATTTATATCGTGGTAATGTAGTTCCTTAATTAAGTCTGTTGAGTGTCATACTGAAGGGATATTATTATTTCTGTGTACACATTAGGAACTTTTAATTTTATTTATGACAAAGTTGAGTACTTCTGGTTGGGTAACTTAATAGTTTCATCATTATCCAGAAGGTTAAGCCTATTATGGAACCTGTCATATTCTTATTGTGTATATGTTTAATATACAAGCTTGTTGTTGTTTGGTTATGTCCCGGACTGCTGTGTTTATCAACCTTATTAGACATGATGTTGACTATGTGTTTTAATTTATAATTTTCCCAACATTTTTTTTTTTCGCACTCTCACGTGTGGTTGGGTTACTGCAAAAGAATAAGGAGCCTTTGCCCAGTAGGGTATTTTTGGTTCTTTTGAACTTTTGTACTATTGAACTCCTTGCTCATATGGTATTTCAAGTTGCGTAGTGGCTTATAATCCCACCTCCGTTGTGGTTCTTAAATTGCCTCTTTTTATTATTCCAGTAATATACTAACTTTAACCTAGAAGTTTGCTTCTTCATGGTTTACATTTTTTAACTTCAGCCATTGGAGTTCTATTTGTCATATCTCCATGTAAATATTGTAAACCTTCCCATCATTGGGTCCTTGTAATAGTTATACAATTTCCCTTTCTTAAACTTGTTGATAATTCTTATGTTGTTCATCAGTACCTGCCTTGCAGGATGTGGCTATATACATTTTACCTTTCTTAAACTTGATAATAATTCTTATGTTGTGCATCCATACCTGCCTTTCAGGATGTGGCTACTGTAACCAGTTTTCTTCAGAGCAGTTGTGGAATTGCACCCGAAAAGAAGCAGCTTTCTGTCAGTGAAAAAAACTGGGGTGAAGTTGATTTAAATGGTGAGTGGATTTTGTTGGCATGTAGTGTTGTTATGTCATTTCTGTATTTATTCCTTTTTTGCCTTAGAAGCAATTTATTGAAAGTAAATTTGTTTTGGTTTTGTTTGGAACTCCTAAACTAAGAAGGAAGAAATTATGAGGCATTACATTTTAAATGGTTTGGTCTTTTGGAAAACCAGGTGTAGAAGAAAATGTGAAGGAAAGAAAAGAATTTTTTTTTCTTCATAAATGGTTATTTTATTTTATTTTTCATACCTTTTCATTTTCCCTAGTTGGTTCGAAGCTCCAAATAAAGCCTTAGTAACTTTCCCCACCAATTTTGCAAATTATAGCCTCTTTCATTGGTAATATGTAGTTATCATCTTATGTTTGCTCTTTCTTTTTGTATCATAAATAAGAGAATGGACTTGTGCCACCCTATTTCATCATTGGCTTTTGGATGATGAATTAGTTTATATATCTTTTTTCTCATTCAAGCCATTACTTTGGAGTTTGCGTGCGTGGAGGGGCTTGAGACGATTTACCATTTTACTTGTATACATTACTTCCTTCACATATATCCTGTTGTTTTTTTAAAACAACTCACAAGTTTTTATTTATTTTCATTTTTAAATTTGTAGGGAATATCCTGACTTTTCTAGTTGGTTCAAAGCAAGCATTTGAGGTATCTTTAGCAGATGTCTCCCAAACACAACTTCAAGGAAAAAATGATGTCATTTTAAAGTTCCATGTGGATGACACAACTGGTGCTAATGAGGTTGATTTGAGTTCATATTGAGTTTTCTGAATCATGCTGTCTTTGTACATCTGATGCTTTCTAGGTTGAATTTATTGGAGCAATTTCATTATCATGATGCTTTGGTGTTATGGTTGCAGAAAGATTCATTGATGGAGATAAGTTTTCACATTCCTAATTCCAACACTCAGTTTGTTGGTGATGAAAATCGTCCCTCTACTCAGGTAAGTTTTTTTTTTCTTTTGGTTTCCTGGGTTTGCTTTGAATTACGGGTAGAAATCGAACAATTGTTTACTTATATTTTTTTCTTTTATGTTAGGTCTTTCGTGAAAAAATCATGTCAATGGCGGATGTTGGTGCAGGCGGTGAAGAGTCTGTTGTTACATTTGAAGGAATTGTGATTCTTACTCCAAGGTGAGTACTGTGCTTCTATCTGGTATCTTTTGTAGTTCCGTGGTATTTATGTGTCTTTTATATTATGTTGGTTTTTCTTTGTGCAGGGGTCGATACAATGTTGACCTTCATCTTTCATTTTTGAGGCTCCAAGGGCAAGCTAATGATTTTAAAATTCAGTACAGCAGTGTTGTTTGCCTTTTTCTACTGCCTAAGGTTATTTATTATTTATAGTTTAGAAGTTTTTTTTTTTTTTGATCCAGAAGTTCATTTTCTTTGCTTAATGTTAGAAAAATTAACATGCAAGTTGTCAATTGATCAATATTGACTAGTTGTGTTTTTTGGAAGATGCAACAATATTGAACTTAACTCACATATATTGTCATGTGTTTCTGCAGTCTAACCAACCACATACATTTTGTAAAAAAACTGATGTATTATTGATTGATGTATTGTTATGTTGTATTACAATGATTCATGATTCCTATATATAGAAGAGGGTGAGTGTGTAGTAGGTAAAAAGTAGGTGAAGTGGAGGTGGTAGTGGTGTAGTGGGTTAGGTTTAGTGGAGTAGGTTTAAGTGGGGGAAGGTTTAGTGGAGTAGGTGAGGTGGTAGTGGTGTAGTGGGTTAGGTTTAGTGGAGTAGGTGAGATGGTAGTGGTGTAGTGGGTTAGGTTTAGTGGAGTAGGTGAGATGGTAGTGGTGTAGTGGGTTAGGTTTAGTGGAGTAGGTGAGATGGTAGTGGTGTAGTGGGTTAGGTTTAGTGGAGTAGGTGAGATGGTAGTGGTGTAGTGGGTTAGGTTTAGTGGAGTAGGTGAGATGGTAGTGGTGTAGTGGGTTAGGTTTAGTGGAGTAGGTGAGATGGTAGTGGTGTAGTGGGTTAGGTTTAGTGGAGTAGGTGAAAGCATGGTCTTATAGTGTTTAGCAGTGAAACTAATAAAATTGAAATTTGGGACCAAAATGACACATAATGCATACTTTAGGGAAAATTTAGGGAAAATTTGTGTATTTTATAATTATTCGGTTAATTATTTAGAGGACCGTTTGAAATTAGACCAATTTGACTTGGATTGAAAATTTTATAAATGAAATTGCCAAAATTGAAGTTTGAAGGATTAAAGTAACATGGTAAACATACTTTAAGGACTACAACATATATTTGTCCTTTTTATTTATCTCATTGTAATTGAGAATTTCCCATTTCTCAACCAACAATTTTTCTTCAATGCTAAACTTTAGGTTATGTTTGGATGACATTGCTAGGAATAAAATCACGTGTCGATGTTATTCAAGTGTTTTGTTTGACTAGGAATTCTCTACGAGAAGATTATGAAATTTTAATTATTATGGCCCCATTTATTTATTTTACTCTTATTGAGGTTATGGGTTCGAACTTGAAGGCAACCACTTTATACAATTATTCCAAAAAGTAAATGTAGTTCTTTACCTAATTACGCATTGCTTATATATATATATATATATATGGGTAAATTGCACTGACACCCCTTGACGTTTATGTTTAATACATATTTCCCCCTAACATTTGAAATCTGACATTTGCTACCCCTGAGAATTTTTTAAATTCTGAAAACCTCTTTAGCATTTCTGGTTTCAGCATTATTTAACTACCCTAATATGAAAATTGTTTGAAAATTATCTCTTCTGTGAAGATAAATGATGTTGTAATTAACACAAAAGACTTTTCCTTAATGCTTATGAGATTTCTATTACTTAATTTTTCATTTGTGAGTGGTTAAGACATTATTCCTTGTCTGGTGAATGCTATTTTTAGATCTTTATTTAATTTTGTTGGAGTGTAGAATCAAGGCTAGAGGGATTCTACTACTCTTGATATATAGCCGTGTTAGTGTCATCCTCTATAGCAATCTATGAGTTATGATACCTTTGGAATTACAATATAACAACTTTTTGTCCACAGGTTGTAAAAATTGTGCCAATGTAGCCCCAGATGTATTTGGCATTGAGGAAGATTTGGAAGAGCCAGAGCATATAGTCAGTGTGGGAAACCTGAATTAGTTCAACAAGGAATAGATAGTTCGTAAGTTCCTGATCAATGGTTATGGCTGTGATGAACTAATTATGGTTTGCTCAGGCGTACTGTAAGAAAGTGAAAAAGTTGCAGGCATTTTACTTCAATCATCGAGTATTAACTTTATCTAGTATGGCAAAAAATGAATCAAACCCTTTTTGCACTATTGTATAGCTCTTAAGTTGTTACTTTTATTTTTCATTTAGTGACAGATTAGAGACAAAAAACATTGTTATTTTAACAAGACGTCATTTTTGAAGATTTTTTATTTTTTATTTTTTGTGTTCAAGAAATGAATCTGATATTTCTATCTTACTTTTTTCTCTGTATTTTGCCAATTATCTTTAGGTAATATACTTATTTTTCTTTTACACATTTCCCTTAACATTCAAACACCCTTTAACAAATAGACCAAAGAATCTTGGAGAGTTGGTGCCTATCTTTTTTTGAGTTTGCTCTTCATGATTTACAATTTTTGTGTAATTGTTCTATAGAATTTACATTAACTTGTAAGAATGATCAACTTCCCTGGCATTTAGAGTACATATATTAGCTGATTTAAGGTAAGGCAACACCCAGTGATCTTTGTCGTTTAACACTTTATGTGAATATTTTAATGGATGGTGTCACTTTTGTTTTAATGGATGGTGTCACTTTTGGACAACCCTAACTAAGTTTCGAACTAGTGTGAAGTAGTTGCTAGATGAACCAACCTGGACTTTGGTTTTGGCAAGACTTCTTGATATTTTAGCTCCTGAAACCTAGTACATTAGCTGGTTTATGGTTTCTTGATGAGATCTGTTTTGTTTTATTTAAATTTGGATGGATTTTCGATGATGTGAAAATTGCCTTCTTAACTTGCATATGTTGGGAAATGCAGAATGCAGGGCAACTTAGGATTCACTCAGGGGGTATATTGTGGAAAAAATCAGGAGGTGGGAAAGCGGTGGAAGTTGACAAGGCTGATGTTGTGGGCCTAACCTGGATGAAGGTACCCTGGTCTAATCAACTAGGGGTTAGAATTAAGGACAGTCTGTACTACAAATTCACTGGCTTCCGTGACCAGGTAATTTCTTTATCTGGGATTGTTTTCTTTTCTGCATTTGATTTATATCGTGGTAATGTAGTTCCTTAATTAAGTCTGTTGAGTGTCATACTGAAGGGATATTATTATTTCTGTGTACACATTAGGAACTTTTAATTTTATTTATGACAAAGTTGAGTACTCCTGGTTGGGTAACTTAATAGTTTCATCATTATCCAGAAGGTTAAGCCTATTATGGAACCTGTCATATGCTTATTGTGTATATGTTTAATATACAAGCTTGTTGTTGTTTGGTTATGTCCCAGACTGCTGTGTTTGTCAACCTTATTAGACATGATGTTGACTATGTGTTTTAATTTATAATTTTCCCAACATTTTTTTTTCGCACTCTCACGTGTGGTTGGGTTACTGCAAAAGAATAAGGAGCCTTTGCCCAGTAGGGTATTTTTGGTTCTTTTGAACTTTTGTACTATTGAACTCCTTGCTCATATGGTATTTCAAGTTGCGTAGTGGCTTATAATCCCACCTCCATTGTGATTCTTAAATTGCCTCTTTTTATGATTCCAATAATATACTAACTTTAACCTAGAAGTTTGCTTCTTCATGGTTTACATTTTTTAACTTCAGCCATTGGAGTTCTATTTGTCATATCTCCATGTAAATATTGTAAACCTTCCCATCATTGGGTCCTTGTAATAGTTATACAATTTCCCTTTCTTAAACTTGTTGATAATTCTTATGTTGTTCATCAGTACCTGCCTTGCAGGATGTGGCTATATACATTTTACCTTTCTTAAACTTGATAATAATTCTTATGTTGTGCATCCATACCTGCCTTTCAGGATGTGGCTACTGTAACCAGTTTTCTTCAGAGCAGTTGTGGAATTGCACCCGAAAAGAAGCAGCTTTCTGTCAGTGAAAAAAACTGGGGTGAAGTTGATTTAAATGGTGAGTGGATTTTGTTGGCATGTAGTGTTGTTATGTCATTTCTGTATTTATTCCTTTTTTGCCTTAGAAGCAATTTATTGAAAGTAAATTTGTTTTGGTTTTGTTTGGAACTCCTAAACTAAGAAGGAAGAAATTATGAGGCATTACATTTTAAATGGTTTGGTCTTTTGGAAATCCAGGTGTAGAAGAAAATGTGAAGGAAAGAAAAGAATTTTTTTTTTCTTCATAAATGGTTCTTTTATTTTATTTTTCATACCTTTTCATTTTCCCTAGTTGGTTCGAAGCTCCAAATAAAGCCTTAGTAACTTTCCCCATCAATTTTGCAAATTATAGCCTCTTTCATTGGTAATATGTAGTTATCATCTTATGTTTGCTCTTTTTTTTTTTTATCATAAATAAGAGAATGGACTTGTGCCACCCTATTTCATCATTGGCTTTTGGATGATGAATTAGTTTATATATCTTTTTTCTCATTCAAGCCATTACTTTGGAGTTTGCGTGCGTGGAGGGCTTGAGACGATTTACCATTTTACTTGTATACATTACTTCCTTCACATATATCCTGTTGTTTTTTTAAAACAACTCACAAGTTTTTATTTATTTTCATTTTTAAATTTGTAGGGAATATGCTTACTTTTCTAGTTGGTTCAAAGCAAGCATTTGAGGTATCTTTAGCAGATGTCTCCCAAACACAACTTCAAGGAAAAAATGATGTCATTTTAGAGTTCCATGTGGATGACACAACTGGTGCTAATGAGGTTGATTTGAGTTCATATTGAGTTTTCTAAATCATGCTGTCTTTGTACATCTGATGCTTTCTAGGTTGAATTTATTGGAGTAATTTCATTATCATGATGCTTTGGCGTTATGGTTGCAGAAAGATTCATTGATGGAGATAAGTTTTCACATTCCTAATTCCAACACTCAGTTTGTTGGTGATGAAAATCGTCCCTCTGCTCAGGTAAGTTTTTTTTTTCTTTTGGTTTCCTGGGTTTTCTTTGAATCACGGGTAGAAATCGAACAATTGTTTACTTATATTTTTTCCTTTTATGTTAGGTCTTTCGTGACAAAATCATGTCAATGGCGGATGTTGGTGCAGGCAGTGAAGAGTCTATTGTTACGTTTGAAGGAATTGTGATTCTTACTCCAAGGTGAGTACTGTGCTTCTATCTGGTATCTTTTGTAGTTCCGTGGTATTTATGTGTCTTTTATATTATGTTGGTTTTTCTTTGTGCAGGGGTCGATACAATGTTGAACTTCATCTTTCATTTTTGAGGCTCCAAGGGCAAGCTAATGATTTTAAAATTCAGTACAGCAGTGTTGTACGCCTTTTTCTACTGCCTAAGGTTATTTATTATTTATAGTTTAGAAGTTTTTTTTTTTTTTCTTGGTCCAGAAGTTCATTTTCTTTGCTTAATGTTAGAAAAATTAACATGCAAATTGTCAATTGATCAATATTGACTAGTTGTGTTTTTTGGAAGATGCAACAATATTGAACTTAACTCACATATATTGTCATGTGTTTCTGCAGTCTAACCAACCACATACCTTTGTTGTTGTTACTCTCGATCCACCTATCCGTAAAGGCCAAACTTTGTACCCACATATTGTCTTGCAGGTATTGTTGGTTGTGTTTCATTAAGGTCACCATTTAAGCTTTCTTAGAGATCATGTGTCCATGTGATGATTTATATTGTACCCTACCATCTTTATGCAGTTTGAAACAGACTATGTGGTTGAAAGCACCCTGTCAATGAATGAAGATCTTTTGAATAGCAAATACACAAGCATTGAGTATACACAAGCATTGATACAAGCATTGAAAGCACCCTGTCTTTGGAATCTCTCTCCCAGGTAAATAAACAACAAGCATTGAGTATACACAACTCTGAAGATAACAACATGGGTGTGTTCCATGGAGACTTGGACAGATCAGCAGGAGTACAAGTTGCTAGTAGTGCTACTACATCAAAGAGAATACGAGACGACCTTAATGACAATGACTACAATGCAACAGCAGGATCCAGTGGAAGTCCTGGAATTGATGATCAAGAGGACCTCCTCAACCTCAACAGCAAAAGGCTTAGGTAAGTATCTCTTATAACTCAGTTACAGTTTACTCCAAATAAAAATGTCATCAACTCACACTCCCACTGCAAATTAGAAAATAAAATTAGAATAGACATAACCCATTTCAAATGAGTCAAAATTGGTCTAATTTCAAATGTACTGTCTAATTCGTTTACACAATAGTAGTAAACTATACTTGTGGGTTTCTAAAATATGTGCACTCCGTATCACCTTTTTCTTCAGTTTTTAGTTTTATCTCTTTGGTCCCTAAGCATATAATATATATGATGAAGATGAAGCATGGTCTTATAGTGTTTAGCAGTGAAACTAATAAAATTGAAATTTGGGACCAAAATGACACATAATGCATACTTTAGGGAAAATTTTTGTATTTTATAATTATTTGGTTATTTATTTAGAGGACCGTTTGAAATTAGACCAATTTGACTTGGATTGAAAATTTTATAAATGAAATTGGCAAAATTGAAATTTGAAGGACTAAAGAAACATGGTAAACATACTTTAAGGACTACAACATATATTTGTCCTTTTTATTTATCTCATTGTAATTGAGAATTTCCCATTTCTCAACCAACAATTTTTCTTCAATGCTAAACTTTAGGTTATGTTTGGATGACATTGCTAGGAATAAAATCACGTGTCGATGTTATTCAAGTGTTTTGTTTGACTAAGAATTCTCTACGAGAAGATTATGAAATTTTAATTATTATGGCCCCATTTATTTATTTTACTCTTATTGAGGTTATGGGTTCAAACTTGAAGGCAACCACTTTATACAATTATTCCAAAAAGTAAATGTAGTTCTTTACCTAATTACAGAGGCGCCCAAGTTGTTGCTGCAGTGGAGGAGCAGGGAGTAGTGATCGTGCCCAGTGGAGTGGGAAACACGGAGGCAACACCGTCAAGGGCCGCCCAGGACGGAGGCAAGAAGAAAAGACCGGCGGAATAGGCGAAGAAGTGAGGTCGATTGGGGGCCGGCTGCAGAAAAAAAAACAAAGCTGTTGGTGTTTTTTTTTTTTTTTTTTGTGTAAAATTGTGATCGGGGTGGATCCCTGAGATAAATAAAATATGGTTTGGTGTGCAAAGCTATATGGTATGAATGGAATTAGAAAAAGATTAAAAATAATGTGAAAGAAAAATAAAGAAAAAAGAATAAAAATATATTTGAAATCAAAAATGAAAGATGGGGGAAATAAGGAAAATGGTATGGAGAAAATAAAAAAAAAATAATGGAGTTGGAAATCAAACGGAGGAGAGAGAGGGGACAAGCCCATGTGATAAAGTGGCTGCTGGGGACTCCAGAAATAATATATTTGCAACTTTGTTCCAGGCATGCTTTCTTGGATAAAGGGTTTTACAGTCTGAATTTACACCAAAAAGTCCAATCTCTCCCATGGCTGATTTCTGATTTCTGTGGGTCAGTGGCTCCAATGAGCTTCCTGCCATATGTTATCACTCCTTCGCCTTCCCAGACCATTGCAATGACAGGGCCAGAACTAAGGAAGTTGCACAGGCCATTAAAGAAAGGTCTTTCCTTGAGATCAGGATAATGCTTTTGGGCAAAAGCCTTTGAAGGAACCACTATTTTAATCGCCACAAGCTTAAAACCTTTTCGCTCAAAACGCGATATGATTTCTGCAATCAGCCCTCTCTGAACACCATCGGGCTTGATAGCAATGAAAGTGCGCTCCATCTCTGCAGCATGCGCCTCCTGCTCCTGAAGCATGTAGGCTGCAGCAGGAAGGGCAAGCGCCCCAGACATCCATCCTCGGGACGTATTTCCAGAATCGGTCTTCTCGTATGAAGCTAAATAAGGCACATTTCCTCTTAATAAAACTGTCGCAGCACTAGCTACAGCTCGACTTTCAGAAAAGACATGAGAGGTCTGCATAGAAGCAGAAAGTAGAGACCTGGCAGCTCGGGAAGCAGATCTGCATACTTGAGAGCTCATCGTTGCAGACATGGTGTTCGACGAAATGTCCCAGAGGGATTTTGGGTTTGCTTCGGCGAGGTGGTGAAGAAGAGTGAAGGTATGTGTAAAAAATTCTAGCAGACTAGGTTGAGGTCCGGCGGACGGCCAAGGTGAGGTTGCCGCCCGCCGGTGAAGCGAAAAATACAAAGTTCTTAACCTTGCTCTGATACCATGTAAAAAAACTGATGTATTATTGATTGATGTATTGTTATGTTGTATTACAATGATTCATGATTCCTATATATAGAAGAGGGTGAGTGTGTAGTAGGTAAAAAGTAGGTGAAGTGGAGGTGGTAGTGGTGTAGTGGGTTAGGTTTAGTGGAGTAGGTTTAAGTGGGTGAAGTAGATGGAGAGTAGGTGGATTTTAACACCTTTGTTGTTGTTACTCTCGATCCACCTATCCGTAAAGGCCAAACTTTGTACCCACATATTGTCTTGTAGGTATTGTTGGTTGTGTTTCATTAAGGTCACCATTGAAGCTTTCTTAGAGATCATGTGTCCATGTGATGATTTATATTGTACCCTACCATCTTTATGCAGTTTGAAACAGACTATGTGGTTGAAAGCACCCTGTCAATGAATGAAGATCTTTTGAATAGCAAATACACAAGCATTGAGTATACACAAGCATTGATACAAGCATTGAAAGCACCCTGTCTTTGGAATCTCTCTCCCAGGTAAATAAACAACAAGCATTGAGTATACACAGCTCTGAAGATAACAACATGGGTGTGTTCCATGGAGACTTGGACAGATCAGCAGGAGTACAAGTTGCTAGTAGTGCTACTACATCAAAGACAAGACGAAACGACCTTAATGACAATGACTATGATGCAGCAGAAGGATCCAGTGGAAGTCCTGGAATTGATGATCAAGAGGACCTCCTCCACCTCAACAACAAAAGGCTTAGGTAAGTATCTCTTATAACTCAGTTACAGTTTACTCCAAATAAAAATGTCATCAACTCACACTCCCACTGCAAATTAGAAAATAAAATTAGAATAGACATAACCCATTTCAAATGAGTCAAAATTGGTCTAATTTCAAATGTACTGTCTAATTCGTTTACACAATAGTAGTAAACTATACTTGTGGGTTTCTAAAATATGTGCACTCCGTATCACCTTTTTCTTCAGTTTTTAGTTTTATCTCTTTGGTCCCTAAGCTTATAATATATATGATGAAGATGAAGCATGCTCTTATAGTGTTTAGCAGTGAAACTAATAAAATTGAAATTTGGGACCAAAATGACACATAATGCATACTTTAGGGAAAATTTTTGTATTTTATAATTATTTGGTTATTTATTTAGAGGACCGTTTGAAATTAGACCAATTTGACTTGGATTGAAAATTTTATAAATGAAATTGGCAAAATTGAAGTTTGAAGGATTAAAGTAACATGGTAAACATACTTTAAGGACTAGAACATATATTTGTCCTTTTTATTTATCTCATTGTAATTGAGAATTTCCCATTTCTCAACCAACAATTTTTCTTCAATGCTAAACTTTAGGTTATGTTTGGATGACATTGCTAGGAATAAAATCACGTGTCGATGTTATTCAAGTGTTTTGTTTGACTAAGAATTCTCTACGAGAAGATTATGAAATTTTAATTATTATGGCCCCATTTATTTATTTTACTCTTATTGAGGTTATGGGTTCGAACTTGAAGGCAACCACTTTATACAATTATTCCAAAAAGTAAATGTAGTTCTTTACCTAATTACGCATTGCTTATATATATATATATATATGGGTAAATTACACTGACACCCCTTGACGTTTATGTTTAATACATATTTCCCCCTAACATTTGAAATCTGACATTTGCTACCCCTGAGAATTTCTAAAATTCTGAAAACCTCTTTACCATTTCTGGTTTCAGCATTATTTAACTACCCTAATATGAAAATTGTTTGAAAATGATCTCTTCTGTGAAGATAAATGATGCTGTAATTAACACAAAAGACTTTTCCTTAATGCTTATGAGATTTCTATTACTTAATTTTTCATTTGTGAGTGGTTAAGACATTATTCCTTGTCTGGTGAATGCTATTTTTAGATCTTTATTTAATTTTGTTGGAGTGTAGAATCAAGGCTGGAGGGATTCTACTACTCTTGATATATAGCCGTGTTAGTGTCATCCTCTATAGCAATCTATGAGTTATGATACCTTTGGAATTACAATATAACAACTTTTTGTCCACAGGTTGTAAAAATTGTGCCAATGTAGCCCCAGATGTATTTGGCATTGAGGAAGATTTGGAAGAGCCAGAGCATATAGTCAGTGTGGGAAACCTGAATTAGTTCAACAAGGAATAGATAGTTCGTAAGTTCCTAATCAATAGTTATGGCTGTGATGCACTAATTATGGTTTGCTCAGGCGTACTGTAAGAAAGTGAAAAAGTTGCAGGCATTTTACTTCAATCATCGAGTATTAACTTTATCTAGTATGGCAAAAAATGAATCAAACCCTTTTTGCACTATTGTATAGCTCTTAAGTTGTTACTTTTATTTGTCATTTAGTGACAGATTAGAGACACAAAACATTGTTATTTTAACAAGACGTCATTTTTGAGGATTTTTTATTTTTTATTTTTTGTGTTCAAGGAATGAATATGATATTTCTATCTTACTTTTTTCTCTGTATTTTGCCAATTATCTTTAGGTAATATACTTATTTTTCTTTTACACATTTCCCTTAACATTCAAACACCCTTTAACAAATAGACCAAAGAATCTTGGAGAGTTGGTGCCTATCTTTTTTTGAGTTTGCTCTTCATGATTTACAATTGTTGTGTAATTGTTCTATAGAATTTACATTAACTTGTAAGAATGATCAACTTCCCTGGCATTTATAGTACATATATTAGCTGATTTAAGGTAAGGGAAAACCCAGTGATCTTTGTCGTTTAACACTTTATGTGAATATTTTAATGGATGGTGTCACTTTTGGACAACCCTAACTAAGTTTCGAACTAATGTGAAGTAGTTGCTAGATGAACCTACCTGGACATTGGTTTTGGCAAGACCTCTTGATATTTTAGCTCCTGAAACCTAGTACATTAGCTGGTTTATGGTTTCTTGATGAGATCTGAATAATCAGTAATCATAGAATTTTTGCCACATGTTAAAAAGTTAGTGCAGTGGACGTCTTTAGATAGTTAGATAGTTACTTCTTTTTCATTTCAGCCCAGTTGATTGCATCCATTGGACTTCTGCTGCACAACTATCTTTGCTTGAAGACGAAATGCGGAGGGTAGAAAGAGTAAATGTGAGGCACACGCTTAAAGTTTCATTGCTTCGCAGTTTATTTTACAATAATTTATGTGTATCTGATATCAGTATGTTGAATCTCTTTATAGTTTACAGAATTTGTGACTTTTTGGCTTGCTGTTGTCTATTTTCAAGTTTAAATATTATCTTTATTGCAGATCCAAGGGATTTAACATCATTTTCAAAACGGGTTCAGGCCCAAAAATCACCCCAAAAATCTGAATATCTGGGCATGACTTGCCTTTTAGACATGATGTTACTTGGGTTTCACTGGTTTCTTAACATAGAATTCATAATTTCTTTTATGAGTTACATCTTTTGAATGATATTAGAGACTAGTTTTTCTTGCTTGATATTCTACTGTAGAGATGAATTCATCAGGACACCTTGAAGAGACCAAATAATCTTTCAAAACTTATCTTCTAATATGTGACATTGTCAGTTACTTTAAAATAAAAATAAATAAAAAATAAAAAGGAAGAAAATCTTCATCTCACATTAAAAGTATGCCTTAGTACTGTGCATGATAACTTTGTTCATTTGTCAAGTTCATTAAAAATAAAAACTGAAATAGTTAAAAATTAACGGTTTTCATTAATGACAATCAGGTTGCACTGATGCTTTCAGAAATGGGATCTTCTTTGGTGGATGTTTTTAGAATGGTAAGACCTCAATGTTGAATGGTTTGACCATGCCTCATTGTCCCTGATAACCTCCTGAAATGTAGTAGTGCTCAAACTTTTGATTCATTTATGAAAGTGAATTACTTTGTAAAAACAAAGTTGATATCTATTTAAAGAACCTAAAATATTTATGCTGCTTTTGTGCCTTGTATGGTTTAGTGAACTTGATTGCAATTATTCAGGCACAACGTCTTGTGTTATTAACACCTTTTGAGATTTTCATAGGATTCGATGGAATTTAATTATTTTCCTATTGACAACTTTCTTTTATTGAATAAAGTGTCAAATTATGCTCACAAATTCCTTCATCTATTTCTAAATGCTGGTTCTTTAATCAGTTACTAAGTTCTTCAGGTGGCATTTCAAAGAGGTTGTGGTACAAGGAATGGATAGTTTGATATTTGCAGCTCTTTAGTCAGTAGTTATTTGATGGCAATGCCGCATTTAATACTTATTGCTGTCATCAATAGGCAAAATCATTGAAAACCTTGAAAAGTTTTCTAGCAGCAGACCTTGTCTCTTAGGAAGATCTCTGATAGAGATAATTAAACTGCTAGCATACTTTAATCTTTTCAGTATTAATGTATTTGATTATTATTTTTCATCAAATTACTCCAATGTGGCAGGCAACCTCTCGATGGGAAAAGAGACAAGCTAAAATGTTGTTAAAAACTCTGATATTTTTTCCTTTTTCTTCATTTTCTTTTTTTGTGGGTTCTTCTGTATTGGATTTCAGCTATTATTTGGTGTCTCAATATTTTTCATATCTATGCTTTTTTTGATTTTATAAAAGCCTTTCTTGTAATCTTCTTTATTCATCTTTAGCAATGCATTTTTAAACTGCATTGCCTACAATTTCACATGGCAATTATTATTTGAATTAGTGAAGCAAATGTTTCCTAAATAAGCCACAAACATGGAATGACGAGAATGATGGCATTCCAGTTGAGATATATATTAAACCTACGATTTTCTTTATGTTTTGACCTTGGATATTGTCTGCATCATGTTTCATCTTTTAATGCTGCACTGGGCAGGTATATTTGTTATGTTCATTGATTTTTGTTATTATAAATCAAAACAGTGTTAGGTTTGACGAATGGCTTATATATATTGTGTCTAGGCAAAAGCTAAAGTGAGGATGATGAAGCAGAAGGGTTCTGATCAAACTGAATCATATTGGAGCAACCTCTGGGGTAAGCCCAGAGACTATCAAAATACAGGTAGCAAGGATTAACAAAAAAAATTGCTGATTTTGATGTTCAAAATCATGGAAAGCGGTCTACTTCTATTATTTTGATATAAATATTTTGTCAAGTGCAAATATCAGCTCTATTGTTTCTCTCATATGTTTCCAAGAATTCTTTAGCTCGATTGAGTATACATTGTTGGCATGTGTTTGTTCCTAAAGTTGTAGAATGTGGTAAAATAATACGGCATATGCAAACTTGCATTGACCTTTCCACTGAAATTTATTATTTCTTTCCATTAGGTAAAATGCTGTCCAAATTAATGTTTCGTGTACTTTGGGAAGCAGTGTATGTTGCATATGCCGACCTATATGCAACATACACTGATCGAAGCAGTGTAAAATACTATCCAAATTAATGTTTCGTGCATTTTCCATTAGGCAAAAGTACAAAAGTGTTATTGGACAGCATTTTCCTTTGGTCGGCATATTACATTACATTATACTACATTGCAAAAGTGTTTTGACAAAATTACATTGATCCACCTTATCAAAAACAACTCTAACAAAAGCAATGAATTTATTATATTATCCTCTCTATCTAAAATGACTTTTTCGAATAATAAATTCCTAAATTACTGATTCACTTCTTGAGTAAACTCGGTGATTCCATGCTGTCATCTCCCTTTACCCAAATGCACCATTATCATCCCCATGAATGATGATAAGCGCGAAACACTGCCACCCACACTTCGCGACCATAGCCTCACAAGACCATTGCCGCCCAATCTTTCAACTCTCTCTCTCTCTCTCTCTTTTCCGCTCTTCATCAAACCCAACCATCCAACATGACACCCATGCCACATGGCCGAAACAAAAACAACCAAACAACAAAACCATCTTTAGCAAGTGATCACACTATAACCATCACCACAACAATTACCATTGTTGTCTTCTACCACCATGCACCACCCATCACCACTCACTACATCCTTGAACTTCACCAATAATTTATTTTAGGAATCCAAAATGGTGTCTTATAGCTAACGATCTTATTTGCTTCAATCCATACCACCTTAAACATTGCAAAACACCCACGTTTGCTAGAACAAAAGCCATCATTATAGTCATGGAATTGTCATGCCGTCTTCTCTCACCTAAAATTTTACATTGTTTCTTTAGAATTCTACAACTCTCTGCATTTTTTTTTCCAAATTTTTAATTTACTTTCCATTTTAAAGATTGATATAGGTGTAGAAAGATTAAACTAAATTACTTGTGGAATGAGATTTTCATTTGCAATTTAAATATGGAGGCTGTGGATCTTCTAATTCTTAAAAGAAGTATGGGATTCTTAGAAACTATGTACAAATTTTGTATTGGCATGTATAACAACCCAAGTGAGTTGGTTAGGTGGATTCTTGGAGTTTCAACTCCAGAAGGTCCCACATGAAGTGGGCTTGATTCCAGCTCGAGCTTGAGCACGTTTTTATTTTCCAAAAAGCTCCAAATTGCCTTGCTCGATCAGCGCTCAAGCGGGCTCTAGGTTTGGATCAATTGTTGACCTAATTAGGACAGTAATTATTTTTTTTTATAAATTGATACCTGGTTTTCTTTGTAATATAAGGAAATGTACTTTGGAACATGTATGGTGATTTAACTGCATCATCTGGTATTGTTATTGAGATGTTCAACTTGTCGGCCTGTATAATGATCCGTATACTTTATATCAACCAGAAGATGCTTGGTCTTGTCAATTTTATTTCTTGGGGAAATTGGTTACAATTCTCAATTCTTTCTTTGCTTTTATACTCTGTTTCCCACATGTTGGTCTTTTTATTTTTGATTTTTTGGATTTTGCATCAGGAATGCAATTTCTGCTTCAATCATTCTAGGTTAAAATTCTTTTGGTTTTACTTTTTTTTGGAATATTTTATTGTTCATATCAATATTCAGTACTAGATATCATTAGCCAATAGTCAAAACTGGATATTATTAAATAATTGTTACAATTCTTTTCTTATAGTAATTATTGATTGGGGATTAATCATTGTTGCAATGTTTGATGTGTTCTTCTCTCTCTGACATCTTTTTATGCATTCATTACGTGGTTGGTTTTTTCAATGGACTTGTTACCAGCATGGACACTTCCAAGGTGCATGTCCATGTCCAAACCAATGCTCATCGGACACTTCCTGACATGTGTTGGGCATATAGTCAAATGTGTTATATTATTATTTTTTATTAGTTTTAGACCAAGACACACTTCTGATGCATGGGGGACACACATGTCCATTGCTTACACACACACATGAAACACAGTACAAGTAACTTAGCCAATACAATGGTAAAAAGAAAAAAGAAAGTAACAATTGTTGTTCAGCATTCTTGTTGTTTTCATTTTTTTCTTGATACGAGTGTTTCAATGCTTTATAGGTGGTTGATGCTTATGCGTTGATTGGGGATGTTTCTGGTCTTGCTGAAAAGATACAAAGCTTCTTTATGCAGGAGGTTCTCTCAGTAACCCATTCTGTCTTGAAAAATATTTTGCAGGAGGTATGCTGCTGCATTCTATTATCAATTGAATTCATTACTGAAGCAGCTGGAGATAAACAAAGTGAAAAGAAACAAGATACTTGCACATCATTGTGTTTGTGTGTTGGTTTGGACTTCTTTGGGCCAGGTGTAGTTTATCAATCTGTAGATTTCCTTAAGAACAAAAGAAAGAAAAGTGTATCCCGTCCCTCATCGCATAGTTGTCTCACTTTAGTTGGTCTTATAACTCTCCAATCATCTTAGTGTTATGCCCTTCTAGAGGTAGTGCATGAGTTTGGACTTATTTTTGTTCCGATATGGTTTCTCTCTGTTTCTTTTATACTTCTTTAAGATCAAAGGACAGAAAAGGTGTATTCGGCCCACATCCAGTAGTTGTCCCACCCTAGTGAGCCAATAAGTCTCCATCACTCTTTCGTGAGTCAGGTCCTTTTGGAGATAAGTTTGTGGGTTTGGACTTCTTTGGCCTAGGCGTGGTTTGTGTGTTACATTTCCTTAAGATCAATAGAACCAAGTATATCATTATGGTTATCATTTTGATGCCACTATATTACATGCAAAATTATAACCTTGAGTCATCTACAAGTGATGATCACCGTAAATGGAAATGGTAGAAGCGGAATATATGAATTATTTAATTATGTGAGCATATAGCCCTTGATAGAGTGGATAATTAAATAATGGTTGAATGACACACACACACACACACGCAGACACTTTTTCATTGAACGACATTCTCACTGAGATACTATTTAAATTTGGCAGGACCTGGAACCTTCCAATATGCAAAGTAGTAGGTGTTACTTTTATGTCTCTGCATACATTGTTTGGTTTTAGCATAAACCATGCCGGTTCGGATTTAGTTTTTAAATATCTTCCAGTTCCAGACTTACCTACAGTGATCTATGCCATCAAATACCTGAATCCAAGTTTAGGCAATGTTTATTGACAACACTAGCTGCCTTTATCATGCAATCATGAGCTTTCAACTAGCGGATAAGGTAAAAACTATCGTCATCACTGTATTATGGGTCATTTGGTGTTAATTACTCTGTTTATATTGTAGATTGTGATTATATATATATACATTTCTACTTTGTCTACAAATTTTAAAATTCTCTTACTAAATCATTTGTTATCATTGGTACATATCAGTCAGTTCACTGTCTGTGCTAATTCAACTGATATTAAACATTTTCTAGCTATTGCTGCTTGTGAAATTTGGTGCTGTAATTGATCTGTATCATATTAGTCATGCTAGGAACACAGAGTTTTGTGTCCCATTCCATGTTTGGTTTCTATTGGCACCTGTTTTTTTTTTTTTTGTGTATATTTCTCTTTTTCCCTGTAATGTATGCTCTGAACAGACTGGACTTTTGGTATCAGGTAAAAACAAATCAGGAGGCAGTGGAGTGCATTAGGAACATAAAGGATGCTAAAGCAGCTGCTAAGCACCTTACTTGTTGATAGCAAATATTAGTAGTTTTATTTGTTGATAGCTGCGCATGGATAACAAATAGTTATGTTTCAAATTGTTATGCTGGATGGATATGACTTGTGAATGAAAACTTAGAATAGTTGTATTGTGTTGAATGTTAATGAATTATGTATTGTGATTGAATGTTAATGATTCAGTTAATTTGAATGATGCTTTAAAATTATAGGTTTATTATGGATTGAATGAATTATTAGGAATTACAGATGTATTGTTTTCCTGCTTTGGCGACCAATTTATTAGTCACGACAAATAAATAATTTTTTTTCGCAAAAAATGACAATTGCCGACCAAGAGTTTTGGTCGCAAAAAATACATCTATTGCCGACCAAAACAGCTCTTGGTCGTGGAAACTCACTTTTGCCGACCAAAAGTATTGGTCGCGAAAAGTAACAAATGGCGACCAAAATTTTTGGTCGTGGAATGTCACAATTGGCGACCAAACTTTTTGGTCGCGAAATGTGTCAATTGGCGACTAAGAAATTTGGTCGGCAAAAGGCGACTTTTCGCGACCAAAGTGTTTTAGCGACAAAATGAATTAGTCGCGGTAATTAAATATTTAGCGACCAAAAATTTAATTTGGTCGGCAAAAGGCGACTTTTCGCGACCAAAGTGTTTTAGCAACAAAATGAATTAGTCGTAGTAATGATATAATTAGCGACCAAAAATTCAGTCGGCAAATCCAACTTTTGCCGACCAACCAAAATTTTGGTTGCGAAATACTTTTGCCGACCCTCAATTGGCGACCAAAGTAGCGACCAAAAAAATTGGTCGCGGATAACTTTTGCCGACCAAAAATAGACTTTTAGCGACCAATTTTTTTGTTGCCAAAAGTGTTAATTCTTGTAGTGTTGGTAACCAATGGTGTTCTACACAAAAGAAAAAAAGCACAGAATAACACTCAATGGTGTGGAAAAGGTTGTACACAATTAAAACTGTTAATTAGTAGTAGTAATATGAAGCATTAATTAAGTCACTATATAAAGATACAAAGCAATAAAAAATTGTATTATTATTAGGAGTATCAACTGATAAAACCAAACGATACTAACTCAATTCCAAAGCCCTTTATTCTGGAGCTTATTGTGCCAAATTGAACTCAAATTTTCAATTTGAATAAAAGAATCCAATCGTCTATTTCATAACAATCAAAATACCCACTTAATAGCTGAAAAAACTTTGGGGCATCATGTCTAAGAACTGTATATGGGCCTGCAAATCACACAGTGACTTGAAATCAATCTCTCAATGGTGTTCTACACAAAAGAAAAGAAGCAGAGAATAACACTCAACGGTGTTCTACACAAAATTGGAAACCAATAGGGTGATCTTCATACACTATCACTGCAACCATACTACACTGCAAGCAGATGTTGCAACCATATAGACAAACCAGTTTTCTAATCATTAAACCATACCTACTGTTTTATCAAATTCGTTGCTAAAATATAAATTTTGTAAATGAATTTGAAATGAATTTTGCTACCAATTTTCTAGTTAGTTTCGACTTTCAAATTTCACATGAGTTTTGTAAATGCACCCCAATAAAATTAAAGCAAAAACTAAAAGTTCTTGGTGCTTGGATCTTCAACTTGAATGGATAGGAAAAAACAAATGACTCGTGAGATGAGTTTAATTAATTTGTGGAGGATGTGTTGTGATTAAAAAAAAATATGGGTTTGGGAGAATGAAATTCTAATAATAACAGTATGGAGTCCAATCTAAATCATCCATAAAAATGTACATATCAAAAAGATTAAAAAACCTCAAGATTCTCAATGACCCACAAAGAACTGAAGAACTGAAGAAAAACCAATGAAGATAGCAAATTTTTAGAGAGAGAAATAAAGAGACAATGAAAAATACCTCTGTTTTGGTGTTGAACGATGGGTCTTGAAGCCATTATCAAAACCTTGAAGCCACTGCTGGGATTTGAATTGCAGCAAGGGAAATTCAAAAACAGTCACAACCATCAGCCAAAAACAAAAACAGATAGAGAAGGGGAGAGTCAGAACAATAACAAATTGTATATCAAGATATGAAGCATTAATGAAGTCACTATATCAAGATAAAAAGCAATAACAAATTGTATCAGTATTAGAAGTATCAACTGATAAAACCAAACGACACCAACTCAATTCCAAAGCCTTTGATTCTGGAGCTTATTTTACCAAATTGAACTCAAATTTTCAATCTGAATCAAAGAATCCAATCTTCTATTTCATAGAGGGAAAGAATAAACTCCTCTGTAGTGAATTTCCCTCCAACATCCATTAATGTTCACTATAATCTCTCTATGGATAAGAGTAATACATTTTTATCTAAAACAACCACCTACCTAAGAGCCCGAATTCAAAAATCAACCCACATCCTGAAAAACCCTAGATTGCTTACTAAGATGGATCAAAAACACCTTAAATGGCTAAACACCAACAAAGCACTATTCAACAAAGTATACTCAACCAATTTGATAAAACAGTTCTATCTCTAGCAATCGTTACCCATATCTTATTTTAGTTAAGTCATTTCCAATATATGAATACAACATAAAATTTGAACAAAAATAAAAAAAAATAAAAATAATAGAAATTAGAATCGATTTCAGCCAATTAGACTCGGACATTGACGTGATCGAACCATACTTGTTTATCGCGAAGCCACCACAAATGAGAGAGAAAGCTAGAGAGAGAGATCAAAGAAAGAGTAAAGTCTGTGTAGAAATATCTATATAATAAATTGAAGAAGTAAATTGAAATCTTACCCCTTGCAAGTTGTAAATTGAAATCCGAAGGGTTGTAAAGGATGTAATGGAAGGAGGAGGAGCAAAAAGGGTGGGTTTTTTTTCGTTCTGTTCAAGAAGAAGAACAGAGAGCGAGAGAGAGATAGAGAGGGAAGGTGAGAGGGGGACAGACGTGGGTAGGTGAGACTGTTTATTGGTGTGGTGCTTAGGGAGAGAGATGTTTGGGTGGGAATCATCATTGCTTTGAACCGTCAATATAAATTTAGGATTCATCTCAGCCGTTCAAACGAAATGTATCTCTTAGACATTTTGATATATACATTTTCAAAAATCATCCTGCTTTATTATATATATAATTTTACTTCATGGTCCCAATTTAAGAACATTGCACCAAACCCCATATGTTTAGAGTTTTGAATTAATATTTGAGATTTTATCCTTACCAATAAGATTTTAACATGATTATTAACTTATAATTTGACAGCGCATACACTGTATATTATGATTATTAAAATATTTTTATTTACTAAACTAAATTTTAAATTGCAAAATGTCATACTTTTTTTTTATATATTCCCTTTTAAGGGAAAAAAAACTATTTTTGAAATTTTTTGGTCGAAATCTATTGAATAAGATATATGTTGACTAAGAAACTCTATAAAAAAAAAATTAGAGCAATACTATACTTGAGAATTTTTTTTTGAGGAAGATGGTCATAAAGATTCTCTACTATTGAATTAACTTGCGGCATTTTATTATTATCAAAATTTATACTATTTGCAAACTAAGATTTCAAAATTAAAATATATTTACACTAAGGTAAGTTTTTTTTATTTTTTATTTTGTTACATACCACACTAGATTATTTCTAAAAATTTCATGAAATTTTTTTCTCCTTTTTTTCTTGACATCTAGCATTTTTGAAAAATTTAATGCACCACCTACGGCTCTTAATATTGTGTTTAAAAAAAAAACAAAAAGAGTGAAATCAACTTAATCATTTTTTTTTGGGCTGAATGTACTATTACTTTTTCATTGATAGTTGAAGTTCTCATTTGTTACAAAATACATATAATAATCAAACCATATTTAAAAAATAAATAAATAAACATTTTGAGGTTTAGTTTTTTTTTTTTTTTTCTTTTTTTTGATGAACAAGGAGCACCCCACTCTATCTATCTATAAATGACAAATCCATTTCTTATTTTGACCAAAACCACCAAATCCATCACATGGGTGTCTTCATTAAGCAAATCAAAATAAAATAATACATTTAAGCCATGTTTGATTCACAATACTAATAGTGAAATATTAATAATCCTATCAAATTAGTGTGGTATTAACTATCCCACCCCTACCCCATTACTAATAATCCTACAAATTTGTTAGATTAATTATCCATTGGATTAATAGTCCTAAACCAAAATGTCAAAACAAACAAAGGATGATTGGGCCCACGAATTAACAATCCTAATCCCATACTTTAATCATTCCAATCAAACATGCCCTTATCACGTTCAATTCATTTCATTGATGACACGGTTTCAAAGGAAGGAAAATCAAACCAAGCCAAACATGAAGCATGAAGCAAACATGAAGCATGTGATAATTATCGTATTTTTAATAAATAATATTATTATTTTGTCAAATTAATTTATATTTTATTAAATTAATGACTTTACTCTTAAAATTAAACAATAGTATATTCAATTGTTCTTATTTAAAATAAGATTCAAAATTCAAAATAAAATATGTCACAATTGAAAAGTTAAGAATCAAAGTAATACAATCCTCAAACTATAGGAACATTTAATATAATTAGTTCTTCTTTTAATAAAATATGATGGTGTAACTCACAAAGAGGTAGGGTGCAACTCAACTCCTTTATGTTTGTTTATTTTTTTTTATTTTTATTTTTACTTTTTTATTTTTATTTTCTGTTTTACTGAATTGTAAATCCTTCAAATTGGAATCATAAGTGAGCTCATTGGAAGGAATTTATGGATCATATCGTAAAATAGGATAAAAAATCATAAAATTTAAGTTTCAATACAAAATAAAATAAAAACTTATTGATAATAATAATGTATGTCCAATAATTTTAAAATTATTAAAGAAAAATAATTTAATATGATGCATTTTTTGTTAATATAAATTAGAAGAGATGTTTGGAGATGTAATCTATAGTCAATTTTTTTGCATACAAATATAAACAGAAAGGGAAAATTTTACTTTATCCCATTGTGTTTTTGCTCATATGCGGATTATACTCTTCTCATTTATAAATAATCATATAATTCCCTTGTGGTTTGTAAATTAAAGTGCACCATTAAACATTTTTTTTTAACTTAACAAGAAGTATGAAATATGTGCCAAACATAAGGGGCTTATATGCTCATTTTTAAATTTAAAAGGGGTAAATCACATATGAGGTTAAAGTACATTTTGCCTCCCTAATAAATGACAAAAATATTACTTCACACACTTAGGCTACTTATATACAATGGTATTTTAGACAATTTTTATTAAATTGTTAATGAGCCTAACAGTGCACTTTAATTTACAAATCACAAGAGGATTGTGTAGTTATTTCCAAATGAGAGTGAGGTAATCCGTACAAGAGCCAAACTATAAAAGAGTAAAGTGAAATTTATCCCATAAGAAATAAATTATAAGAATTGTTTTTGACAGGATCATGATTGTAATGGAATCGTAATCAAGGTGATTCTACACAATTTTATGATTAAAATAGTAATAATTCTATAAAATTTTTATGATTAAAATAGTAATAATTCTGTAAAATTTAAGATTTTAATGTGATTCAAATCGTTTGATCCAAGTGAGATGATCGAGATTGAGATTGTGATAACTATGAACATCTATTATAAAATTTTAAGTAGAACTTTGATTTACTCTATTTGTATTAATTTGTTTTCATCAATTTATTTTTTCCCCCATAAATAAAAATAAAAAGGGGCAGTTATACACAAGTTTTAATTTATGAACTTATGCTCCATTAAATTCTAATTAAGATTTTTTAGACCTTCAAGTCCCATTAAATTTTTAATAGTCGGATTGCCTTTCAAATAATGATTGTTCATCATTTATGATTATCTATAAAGGAACATGATGATTTAACATTTATTTTGATTTTCAAAACTTTAAAACATCAACTTTCAAATTAAAAAAACTAAAATAAAAATTATGTGCAAAAAAAAATTATTTGTTTTTTAAAAAACTGTTTTTTTTTTTTTTTTTTTTTTTTAAACGACCACTGCTCAATGAGCATAGAACCTATGCTTGAGATGCACAACCTTAGATCCAAAACAATGGAAAATTGCCCCTCGTTTGAACGGCACCGCATGGCAACTGAAAGTTGCCTCTAGTCTGAATAGCGCTGCAGCACTGCACGGCAACGGAAAGTTGCCCCTAGTCTGAATAGCACTACAGCACTGCACGGCAACGGAAAGTTGTCCCTAGTCTAAATAGCACTGCAGCACGTGGCAACCAGTTCTCACAGTGACAATTACAACCAAATTCTTAGATACAGAGAAGACAAAGATGACTAGAACCATCACATGGACATAGTCTAATTTGAAGTGTTTATGGCTGGACTTCAGAATGAAGTTGCCTACGTATCCCAAACACGGGAATCAAGCCTTACGTAGTTCGGGGTAGGTACACTCGTGTATTAACCCTCACATTTTACGCTCTAACTTTTGCCAGGGCCGCCCTTCCGGGTTTTCAACCTTGCGAGCTATGTTCTTCTTTTCTTTTCAATTCTTTTCATTTCCTTTCTTCTTTTTTCTTTTTTATCTTTTCTTTTCAATTTCTTCTTCTTTTCTTCTTTTTTTTTATTCTTTGCATTTTTTTTTTGTTCTTTTTGTTCTTTTTCTTTCTCTAACTTTTGCTTGGGTCGCCCTTCCAGGTTTTCGACCCAGCGAGCCTCTTAAGGGTAAAAGTGTAGCTTTGTCCATGTCAAATGGTTTTGAGATCCTGAAGTCATCTGAATCCAGGAGAATGGTTATTGTTCGCTGATGACGCAGAAGTCCATCCAATGGGGGCTGAATTTGCCCCTAGTGTTGTGGATAGGAACTTAGTTGTCCTTCAACAATACTTTCTTCTTTGCTCCCTTCTTGGATTTGGCATTCTTGCCGATCTTCATCTTTGATTCTTCGAGCACATTTGAAATTCTTTTGCCTCTAGTTTGAGTGGTGTTCCTGATCTAGCTTCGTAAGCTTCTTTTGATAACACTTGATCTTCTTGACCTTTTATTGCCCCTAGTTCACGGGCTGCTTCTGATCCGGCCAGATGCAAATTCCAATAATTTGATTAAATTGCATTAATTTATTTAGGGGAGTGCCCAAATTGTTCGATGTTTCTTTCCCAAATTAAGTGCATGGATGATATGAGATTGATTCATGTAAACTCGTCAAAATATGGAGGGGAAAAATCTAATGAATTTGGGATCAACCTTAAAGTCACGTTGTTGTCTTTAGAGATTTTTTCCCCAAATTTGTGTCAAATTTTTTCCCGTCCATCCAGGATAGAAGAATCTAGAAACTAAAAGAAAATTGAAAAGTCTAAAAAAAAAGATTCACTAAAGACAAAAAAAGCAAAGTTTTTTTGTTTTTTGTTTTTCCCCACTTTTTATTTTTTTAAACTTATCTCGTCTGTCTAGTCAAGTAGAAACTAAGGGTTGGTTTGGGATGTTCTAAAAAAGTGCACTTTTTGACTTATTGGCTTATATGGGTTGGGTTTGGGTTGGGTTTGATGTGATGTGTTAGAGAGGTGATGTGATTTAAATAAGATGATGTGACTTAAATAGGATAGTGACTTTTTGACTTTTTGTATTATTTAATTTATGCCAAACCAACCCTAAATAAGCAAACCCCAATCTTTTATTGAAATGAATTTCAGGCACTCCCAACTTCATTCATTCACAGCACAATGTCAACTTTGGCAAAAACAACATAGATGGAACTATTGGTTCATGCCCCCAAGGCTACATATGTACATCCCAACCATGAACATTTAGCATTTCGCTTAAAAATGGACATTAGGCTCTTTGATTCCACCAATCTCTCCTGGCAATGAGAGGTTGAACAAAAGATCACTGTTTGCATCATTTTCAAAACAATACAGACTTGCAGGGTCTAGGCACCATAGCTCAGAGTGTGGAAGTATAAATCCAGGATCAACCAACGTCCCTTGAAGATTTTCCATGTACAATTTTTCCATTTCCGATAAACTTTGAAGTTCTATGCATGTTTGTGAGCCAATATAAGCCTCTACGTTCCCAATAGCAGGGCCAGTAGTACTTGGTAACAGTGCTGGGATGTTCCTAGACCCATCGGAGGAGCTTGAAGCTTCTGGAGGATTAGGAAGCAATAGATTCAATTCTGGTAAATTGTTTTGGTTGGATTCAGCCTTGGATGTTTTCAACTGTGCTGGTTTGTGCAAGCGCTTTTTCAGGTGGGTGTGCCAGTAGTTCTTTACTTCGTTGTCGGTTCTTCCAGGTAGTGCTGCTGCTATTGCAGACCATCTGAGATGAGAGAAAGATGTCAAAACATTAGTAGTTCTATGTCTTAACACATAAATTGAAGAAAAAACAAATACTGCATGCAATAGATATAAGCATCTTAGATTGGAATTAAAAATATCCGATATAATGCCACTGTCTAATAAAAAACTGTAAATGAATTAGGTGGATAAGCCTTGTCTCCCATTAACCTAACAATGTTGTAGTTTCTTAAATCGTTAACTAAGATTTTTATCGGATATGGTGATACCGCCACATAGTTAACTAAGATTTTTATCGGATATGGTGATACCGCCACATAGTATCACCGTTACATCTAATATTTACTCCTTATTGCATCAACCTCTTCAACTCAAGTATCACATATCCTATGCCACACACCTGTGCCATCAAAATTTCAAGGATCTTGTGTTAAAGTCTCGTGTACTAGAAATTGTTCCATCATTTCCTTATAGTAACACTACAAATACATAAAACTACACAGCTTTTCATCTTGGATGCACTGCATTTCTTACACTTCTCTGGAAAATTTTATTGTTTTCCTTTTCTTGTATGAGTACACCAACAAGAGTACTTAGCATTGAAGGAGGATGAATAAAAACTCTCTAATGCTAAATACTAAAATGTTTCGAGTCATGAATGGTATGATATTTTAAGGCTGCATGGTAATGTTTTCCATTACCAAACATTACTTCCCCACATCGTACGGCAATATTTTATGCTATGTCATATAGGTTTCAAAGCAATCTTGAAAGTAAAAATCTAAAATAGCATCTAAGTTGTTGGATGGATATTGTTGTACCAATTGCTAATCTTGTATGAAAATGAAAAACCATGCAGACTATATGCTTTACGATGTCAACATTTGTTGAGAGACATCATATTGCAATATTTCCTGTTACAATATACTAGTTATGGCACTAAAACAGAAATATTAAGTCCTGATCTTGTGACTTTTATGCATATTGAAAGTACCATAACCAGTAAATTTCATCAACATGACAGTATATTGTTTGATTTAGGAACTCACGATGATCTAGGTTATTTGATATTCCAATATTTGTTTTTTTACTGAGAAACTACTACTTTTCAGAGATCAATCCATATTCAACCCATAGTATCAATCAAGCTTAAATTACTTGGCAAAAAGCTTGAGATTACAATAATAATTTAAGCTTAACTATGATCTCCTATAACCCTCAGTTTTTGTCAAAACTAATTGGTAAGTGAAGGCCTAGATACAGATAATTTAACAGATGGATTACTTACTTGTTTCCCAGCTTTTCATGCATTTTGAGTATGGTTTCTTCTTCTCCTCTGGTAAAGTTTCCGCGTTTGAGATCTGGCCTTAGATAATTCACCCATCGAAGTCTACAACTCTTTCCAGACCTTAATAAACCTGGAATAATTAGAAAAGAAAAGAAAGGACAACATTAACATGAGTCGCACAAACACGTGCACCAAAACAAATTAAAAACAAAAATACTATGTACCCAGAAACAAAAAGAGCACGTAAAAGAAGTAAGAAGGGTTTTCATAACCATATCGCCTATTGACATAATTGTTTCCTACCTGCAGGTTTTGCCATCTCACTCCAGTTCCAAATGCCATGTCTCCTGATGTAAGTTATCAACTTCTGATCTTCTTCAGGACTCCATATGCCTTTCTTTAAACCCGTCTTTTCACAGCGCCGAGTTCTCACCATCTCTGTGAGAGTAGCTGTCTCTAAATTTTCAGCTCCCAAAACCTCAAAGCTCCTCAGTAAAGGTAGTCTGTATATATAAACTAATATGATCAAAAATCAAACGTGTTAAATTTCAAAGTTACCTAACATTTTTTAATGGGTGCAATTGTTTTCAAAGACAAGACCAAACATTTTCAAGATGGTGTCTCACCTAGAACATCACTTAATATTTGTTTAAGAAATATAAAATGACTTACAGAAAGTTATAGAGAAAGACTTACAGAAAGATGTCATAGTGGTATTTTTAAAATAATAAGCCATTTTAATGTGTTTTGATTGGAAATGAATGGATATAATTTTTTTCACATGATTTTGTAGATTTTTTTTTTTTTTTTTCGGTTAGTATATCATTACTAGTAAATATTATATAAACTAATAAAATTTATAATTTTTTCTTACTCACACAAGTGATGCATAATAAAATTTCGAAATTTGAAACAGAACCACCAAAATAATATGCCAAGAACAACTTATATAAGAAAAGTTTAGAAAATTTATTAATTTATATAGTTATGTAGTTGCCATCTGTAGAGGTGACAGTCGAAACTTCCTTTAGTTGTTTAGTTGCCATTTTGTACGTTTAGGATGAGTATGGGATCAACTTAAAGAAGTCATATTATTTTATTTTATTTTTTAATTTGTATCATAATATTTTACTTTTCAATTTCTTCTAGTGTAAAAAATCTGGAAAGTAAAAAAAAAAAATTCAAAATTCAAAAAAGGTTCACTAGACAAAATAAATAAAACCAAAAAGGCCACCATGTTTTGTCATGGACATTTTCTAAAAATTTTATTATTTTTAAAACTCTTTTACTCCGTTTGGTGGAGAAATATAAATTTTTTAAATATTTTTACAAAGTTCACTAAAGTTTGACAGGAAAAAAAAAAAAAAGATCAATCCCAAGCACCCACCTTAATTTTTATGAAAGGTTATAGTGTGTCTGAGTATAGAACAACTTTCTTTTGTACTATGCGGGGGAGGTTGAAAGATTTGTTTAATTGATTTTTTTTTCTCTATTTATTTGTAATGTTGTATAATCATTTAATATATTATTATTTTTTCCAATAAAAAAAATGTCATTATTGGCGCTCCATATATATATACATATATATTTATCAGCAAAAAAGACAAAGATTTATTGATTATAATCAAAGTTCAATACAAATGACATATATCAATAAAGCGAGTGAGTGCAAATAGTATCGTAGCAAAACTAAACAATCCCTGCCTAATCATTTGCTAGCACAACACCAAGGTGGTGAGTGACCAATCAACAAATACACACCAATGCAGAAAAAAGAAATTGCAGCAGCCAAGTCCCACACAATATAGAAAAACAGCCAACATTAGCAAAACAGCAGCTGCATATCAGACAAGCCCTGCAAATCAGACAACAGCACCACTAGCAATCAAAACCCCTGCATATCAGGCAGCAGCAGCCAAGGATTCTTCTGTCACTACTTCACTCTTCCTCCTAAGCAAACTCTTATCTGCCTCAAATTACCAAGAAAATCATGGATTGTGAACTGAGATTCCTTAGTGGATGACTTCATCCATAATGGAACTCCAATTTTGATCAATTCACACACTCGGCCAGATTAGGGGTAGTTGCCTTAAACACACATTCATTCCTATGTTTTCATAAGGACCACAAAACAGCCAGGGGAATGTCTCCGTATCTTTCTTTTCTTCTTCTTTAACCTCACACCAGCCCACATATATTTGATATAATACTATCAGTTCAAAACTATTTATCAAACCATCTAATTTATTGAGCCATCCAATTTAGGAGCCATCTTCATTTGAAGGGATTGTAGTTAACATTTGGATTAATTACACCCAAACCCCTTCAATTACTAGTGAATATCACTTTACTTAAAGAGAATCTAAAACTAATATTTTCATTACACAAAATAGCTTCTATACAGTTAGTTTCAATATGAATGGATTCAGAACATAATAAGGAAGATAAGGCAGTAATGGAGATAGGTTCAGATCTGGTACGAATGGATGTTTTAAAAGCATTGTACTCATCAGGTAGTCCATTTAGAGTAAGTAAAACCAGATCTTCATCATGAATTGGTGAGCCAGCAAGACTTAAGTGATCAGCAATAGTTTTGATTTGACAGAGATAGTCCTCCATTGTTGAATTCTTCTTGGTAAGATGATTGAGCTTAGTTTTCAATTGATGTACATGTGATCTAGACAAAGAGGTGAATCTTGTAGCCAATGTAGTCCATACTTCATGACTAGTGAGACAATGCAGAACAGATGTGTATATGGATGAAGACAGTGTAGCAGTAATCCAACTAAGTAAATGTGCATCAACAGTAATCCATTCTGTGTAGTCTGGATTGACTACAGCATTATGATTCTCATCCAGAATTGTGGAAGAAGGACATTTCTTTGATCCATCAACAAATCCACGTAGATTTGTGGCTCGTAATATGTTTTGGAACTGACTTCTCCATATCAGATAATTTGTAGTCTCAAGTTTGATTGGAACAAACGAATTTAGATTGGAGATGAGCAGAGTGAGATTGGAAGGTAAAGAAGCACTGGTAGATATACCTGATGAAGAAGCTGCCATTGCTGATTCTTAATGAAGATTCACCATTGATAGATTGAAGATGAAGGTTTTAATGCTCGCAAGAGCTAGAAGGCTCTGATACCATAAAGAGAATCTAAAACTAATATTTTCATTACACAAAATAGCTTCTATACAGTTAGTTTTATATACAACAATTGTAACTCTAGTTACTAGTTAACTAACCTAAGGTACAGTTATAACAACTTTCTAACTAACTAACACATCACTATATGTAACACACGCACCACTATCTCTAACTGATTTGTAACAGATTTGTATAGCTTCTGCTGTATCAATCTGCTGCAGAAAGGAGCTCAGCTCTGTGACTTCAACTTCTCTTCTTCTGCAGCTATAGGCTGATCTGTAGCTGCTGTAGTTGTTGCAGAGACATTATCATTACTCTCTTATTTATGAGTATGCATATATTGACCCTTTGATTATGAAAATAGTACAAATACACTATTTTTGGAGATGATCTAAAGATGGTAAATACATTTTTATAATTGAGGTAGTCAAAATGTATGAGTTGACAGATGAAGGAAAAAAAATATTATTCATAAATAATTGAAGTGTGAACCATCAAATGAGTAAATTTTATTTCAGATCACTCTAAAAAATCCAAGGAACATGAATAATTAAACATTTTGGTGCCAATACTCATTGCTTTTATGTTCATGTTGAGATTGGTTAGCTTAGCTAATGAGTTTGAGTAAGTTGAAGATGAAGATAAGTGATTGACAAATTGAACACTATAGGAACATTGCTAAAGATATATCATCAGCATCAGTTGATGTATAGTTGCTGCTGTATGTTAGTTACACTATGTTTGTGTGAATCCTAAGTTCTCCACTTCTTACCATCATCAAACCAAAATGGTGAAAACCAGATCAACACAACACCTACTGAATAAAGGATTCAGATGTAAGATAAAAATATCAATTGTTGAGCAACTCTTATCTAAAAACTTTAAGTTGTTAGAGATGAATTATTTTATTTTATTTTTCATATCTTTAATACTTTTCTTGTTTGGAATTATATTGTGTTTTATAAATGAGCCAAGTAGGTACGATTGGTAATTTTGTTATTTTGGACATAACTTCTCTCTAGTCCATTATTTGGACTAGAAAGTGTTGTTGGCTTTATTATAGACCTATCATCTTTGATAATCCAACATGGTCATCTTACAGGACCCGCTTAAAAGATTATCCATGCAATAAATCAAATTAGTCAAATAATTGTAATCATCTAATCGGATCATAAATTCATGTTAAAAAAAAAAAAAAAAAAAAACACAGTCTATTAGAAATAAACTTGTACTCCTCTCGTCTCTTGTCTCCTGTCTTCAAATTTTCTTTTTTTCAGTACATCGGAATAATCCCGTCTTCAAATTTTCAGTGCATTGAATTCTCATCTAAGATTGTTTTAAGTATAAGAACTTCAAAACAAAAGTTAATTGTTGTGAATACATGGGAGAGTGAAACTTAAGGGAGAGGATCAAGTGCCCTTCGGGTTCGTTGAAATCTCACTCATATAAGCAAGTATAAAAACCATTTTCATATGCTTTGATTATCAGGAAAATCAATTAAGATCTAATGTTTATCAAAATGTATTTTGATCTCAGGTCAGGAGTAGCACCACGTTATCCTCAATGGGTCAATTGACCCCTTAGCAATTGAAAAATTACTAATAAAAATATTATTTTTAATATTAATATTTATTTGCACTCATTTATCTTCACTGTGTACTCATCTGCTATTGTTTGCATCCATTGGCTGGACTCTTATTTTGTTTATACACCTAATAAGCTGTATACATAAAAGATAATCGTTCATTGGTTAAAATAGTAAGGTCATATTTTAAATGCAGTCGATTACACTCTATGTTAACTAATCAAAGTGTTTTTTTCATTGGCTATTGCTTGCAACTTTTAAATAATAATAATAATAAATTATATTATGAATAATGCTATATATATCAATTAGTATACTAACTAGTGTATCAATTGATGATGTGACATAATTTAAGATATTTTTAATATTTGTAATTTGTATAATGAGTGAGATCAATAATAACGTCATAACTAGTATTGATACACTAATTAATATACTAATTGATATATGCAATACCACTCTTATATTATTATATCATATTAGAGCATCTCCAACGGTAATAGGCATTTTACCTATTTAAATATTACTATAAAGTATACATGTTATTTTGCCTATCAACTGTTTCATGTTTCTACTCCAACCATGCTCTTTATTTTAGCTATTCATCCAAATACTATTAACTTTATAGAATGCCACATCAACAACAAAGATGGAGGGAAATAATCCTAATGATTAAATACATTTTGCCTAACCTTGAAGGCTAGCTACATGTAGCTAGTGAATGTGAGCTGAGCCAATATGCCTAATCATATACCTAGTGCATTGAAGTTGAAAAAAGTGAGTTACATTAGGCATTTTAACTAACAAGTATTATATGCCTAATAAGTTGGAGATGCTCTTATATTATTTACTCCTTCTCTCGGCATTAAAGAACCATGACCCACCCATTTATTTATTTATTTATTAATAATGCAATATTTATCATATTCTCTTTACCTCTAACTGTGATGCATTTGCATTTAGGTGTGAATATTTCGCATTAAGTAATAAATAAAATGTGGCAAAATTATGAAAAAGTAAATTAAAAAAAAAAAAACTGAGTAAGAAATTTTTTTTATTTACAGAATTGCTTTTTCTTTTTTTTCTTAAATATTTATTATTATTATTATGACGACGGCATGAGATTAATTTGTCTTCTAACTTGTACGAACATAAAGAGCGTGGCAATTGTTTAATTGGAATATATGCTCTGCTTGACAGACATCATTAATAAGTCGAGACAAGAGCAATGGTATAAATATTAATTAATGTATCAATTAATATATTAATTAAATATAATATTAGGTAGAATTATATAAAGTAGTGAAATTCAAATGTATGTCTCGTGTCTTTATTAGTATGTTAATTATTATTCTAAGGTCTCTTTTGAAAAATGATTTATAAGCTAGTTTATTGACTTTTTAATTTATTTAGGTTACAATATCTCTCTACTTTTTATATGTCTTTTTGTAATAAGAAAAATAATTGACTTACAAATCACTTTTCAAAATAATCCTAATTAGTATTTTTAGCATTACTCTTGTTTAAAACCTGAGATGTTTGGGACGTTAGCTATTTTAGTAGGCTATTTCAATTTTTGACTATTTTAGTAGGTTAAAATAATTCTGTTTGGAAATGGAGTTGGATTTTTTTATAGTTGGATATCATATTTTTGAGAGAAAAAGTGAAATAATTATGAATTTGATATGACATTTTATCTTATTAATTATTTTAACCTATTTTTATCTTGTATTATTTTAATCTAAAAAGCCAAAAAAACCCTAATGCCAAACACCCAAGGTAAAATGGAAAGTAACAAAATTTTGAATTAATTAATTAATGGTCAAGACAATGCAAGGTGGTCAAACTAGAATGTGTTTCACATGGATATATTTATATAGGGGTGTAAATTTGGCCTGGCCAGGCTCATGTTGGGTTGCGTGGGCTCCTGCCAAAATTTGGGTCAGGTCAGGCTGGTCCATGAACCAGAAAATTAGGCCCAAGTCTAGGGAAATATTTGGGCCTGGGCCTAGGACTGGGCTTGGGCTTGGGCCGGACCTAGGCGGGCCTAAACATTTTTTTTTATTTTTTCCACCAAAATTTTTATAGTGATCCCAGTTTTGACCCGACACTTGTGGTAGTCCGGACTCGGGTTTATGATTTCTGAATGTTGCTCATTGTCTTTTCCTCTTTATTCCTCCTTAAATTTGGTTATTTGGGTATTTTGAGTGTATTTGGAACAGGTTGATTGCTTGGTTTTCAAACCTTGTGCTGCCCAGAATTTTGGTTCTCTGCTCGAGCGGCCCTTTTTGCACTCGAGTGGGATTTGCAAACTCTCAGTACTTTGCACGTCTACAAAGGTACTGGAGGGATGTTTTCCATGCTCAAGTGGCGTTTCCTACGCTCGAGTGGGCCTTCTTGCGCTCGAGTGGTTTGTCTGTTGTCTGCAAAAGTGCTGGAGGTGTGTATTTTGTGCTCAAGTGGGACTTCGTGCGCTCGAGTGGAACAAATTTTTGTATCTGACGCTCGGGCGGACTGTGCGTATATCAGATCGCGAAAACGACATTTTATATCACTTTTTCATTCTTCTCTCTCTAAAACTTTCCAAAAACCTAAATCTTGACTCTCTCTCTCTCTCTAAAATACTCTCTCTCTCTACATTTTGACTAGATCCTTTGGATTCTCTACCCTAGTGTCTTTGAGAAAGAGTTAGAGCATTCCAAGAGCTTCATTTTGATCCGATTAGAACTTGGTTTCGGCGTTGTTGAGGATTCCACTTTGCTTTACTTGGTCTTCTCTTCTTGAGGTAGGGATCACTTTAATATGATTTTTAACTTGGTTATGTGTCGTTGTGTAACAATGGTGGGATTTGGGGATAATGAAAACAAACCTAGGGGTTGGGTGTAAAATGGAAAGATGAGTTTTTGGTGAAGGAAGGGAAAATGATTGTGGGGTTTGATAATGATGTTGTATGGTGTCAAAATTATTGATTTGGTACATGGTTCATACTTGGGAAAGGAAACGAGTTTGCCCTAAAATGGTTATGATATTTATTTTGTATAAATAAATGAAATTGGGGTTGTAAACATGAAATTGAACGAGTACTAAAATACATGGTGGGATTGAGTAGATGATACGTCTCTTCTTTGGAAAATTTGAATAAATTATATATCTTGAGATTGAATATCTGTTTAGAGATATCTGTATTGGGCTATCGGTGAAAGATAACTATGATTGTTGTAGAAATTGCATGAGGATTAGGTGAATTGAAACTAATCATTTAATTGTGTCATTGAATATGGCGGTATGTTAAGGCATTGAATATGTATGATTGATAGTCATTGAATATGACGGTACTTTTAAATACATTGTATATGTATAATATTTTGGGAGGAGAAAGGGGATGTACTCCATATTTTTTGGAGGAGATAGGGGATGGACTCCATTGAACTTAAGTTGGCCGGAGTGTCTAGGATGAAAGTCCTGAAATCTTGTGTATACATGGGTACCGATCCTGCGGACGAAATTTTCGTAAAATGAAAAAATTGAAGTACTTGTATGATGATTGTGTTGATTTGGGAACTATTGAGTTGTAGTCTTAGATGGTTTGTTTGGAAAATTATAAACTTGGCCCATGAATTGAGATGGAAGAAATTAACTTGAAATCAATAGATGGGAATGGATTGAGATGTGAATATCGGTACTGTCTGGTTATGTGGAGAATGTGTGTTTTGTCATGAATATTGAATATACACTTGATTTGTTAAAACTCATATATTGTGATAAATTGTTTCTACTGGGCTTTGGCTCACCCTACTTGAAAAACCATTTTCAGGTACCAGTGACATGCTTCCTCCAAAGACATAGCTTGGGAGGACCTAGGGACTAGAGGCTCTATTTTGTTATTTATGCTTAAATGTTTATTCAAGTCAAGGGCTTCATATGTATATAGCTTATGACTCTCTTTTGTTATAACTGAGACATATCTTGAAAAGATGTAAGCCCGTAGGGTATTTATTTTGTTGATCACTAACTAGCACTACATGCTATGGATTCACGATGTATATTTATGAATGTATATTGTATGTGGTATCTTTTGTAATACGATCTCTGATGAATGAAAGTATTTTATTTCTGTTCTTCTTTCGTTCATGAGTTGGGTTTATTATATTATTTTGGGAACGTTACAACTTGGTATTAGAGCGTACCGGGTTTGAATACTTTGGGTACGTAGGGAGTGGTTAGTTCCACAATGGGTTTGTCTCGCTTGGTTGAGACGCTAGTATGTATTGTATGCTTATGTGGTAACACATGTAGACCACCCGAGGAATCCCGGCTCCGCTCGCGAGGGCGCGAATTCGTTTGTTCTTTAGCTACTATAGTTCGGACTCGTGTCACGGTTCTGAATCTAATCTTGCAAAGTGCAATGCAAGACTGATAAATCACCAAAGAGTCCAAATCCGACAAATCATTTTGGAAAACTGATTTTAATAAAGAAGTACCAAACATGGACTGCTTTGCCAGATACAGAGTCGCCACCTAAATATTTTAGTTTTGAAAAATTTAGGAAACCCTGACTCGTGCCTAAGGCCACGTGTCCGTTATCACCAAAGTTACCTCGAGTCAGGAACTTGGATACGAGAGGGAAAGGTCATGGAATGAGCACCCCTGCTCGCTCGATCAAAGATCAGCCTTTACTAACATGATATTTTGTTTTTGAAAACACATGTGTTCTTATTCTAGTTATTAACCTATAATTACTATGTGATGCGCACAGCATACAAGTATAGACTAGATCGCCTAAGTTGGAACAAAACATTGCATGTTCGTTTGTAAAAATGATTTGAAGTTTGCTACTCACAAGTAGGCTAAGTCGTAGATTTTGCCACCCTCAAGTGGGCTTAAAACTCGCATTTCGATGAATTGTTCCAATTCAAGCATTCCAACATTCATCCACAGACATTCATGCAGTTATATCAGTTAAGCAGTTAGCCTCATGGCAAGCATGCTAACATGGTAACATACACATCTCATGCAGGGATACTAAAGCACAAAACACTCACAGTGTACTCCGAGCCAAAACAGAGAACTAGTTAGAAATCATGCATGATCCTAGTTCATGTTAAAATGGCTAATGCAACACATACGAAAATGCAACTAAGATAGGCTCGGCTATCCTATGATGTCATGTGAAATGCAACTTTATAACATGCTGTTGAACATGTATTCAAGTAAATGTATTGAAATACAATGTAGCTAGTATAATGCGCCGAGCCCGGTGCATGCAAGACAGATGAATGGATGCACGCATGCGAAGCATAAGTATGCTAATCGAAATATGCCCTAAAACTAACCATCGTAAGCGGTTAAGTAAAAGGGAGAAAGAAATGGGGTTGGAAGACATGCATCACACGCACATACGCTTATTACAACAGTTGGCCCTCTCGACGGAGGGTCCGAATAATGAGCTAACTAGCTAATCTAAGCTAATTAAACTAATTATTACATCACAAAACTAATTAACTAACAAGCTAACTAATTAAGTACAAAACGAAGCTAATTAACTAACAAGTTAACTAACTAGTTATTACAAGACAAATAAGCAGCTAAATGCATTAACTACTTGGGTACAGAACCAAAGCATAAACTAGCTAAGGAAAGCAGTAAAAAGAGGTCCTCGGGATAAAGAGTGCATGCATGCTCGGTCGCCTCGTTTGGAAATCCAACGCGATGCCCCGATTTGCCTCTGTTTGCAATTGTTCTCAGAACCTTACACCAAGCTCCAGAAAGCTTCTAACTCACTTTAGGGACCTGTAGGAGCATGGCCGACCACTTTTGGGGGGTGCCAACCACCTGCCGACCAGTTACCATTGCTGCAAACCAGAAAAAGTGGTCGGCTAGCTAGTTTTTCTGGTCTGCCGACCACTTGTTGCTGCACTTCTCCAGTTTGCTGCAACAGAGAGCAAGAAAGGGCATGGAAATGTATTTGCAAGGTATGTGTGCACAACCACCCTCCCCATCATTTCATAAGCTCAAGGGAGTGCGATTTTTGACCCTCGGGCTACCAATCGCGCATTTCAATGCATGATGGTCGAGAAGCCAAATTGCACAATTCAATATGAAATGAATGCACACATAAACACATAAAGCCTTGACCTCTATCATGTATGATCAAGAGGGTGGGCGACCGAAAATTGAGGCACGTTTCATTACTTCAAGTATGAAACGTCCCTCATTTCTCGTGTTTGGACTAACACCTAATCCAAACACAACGCAAGCAATAACATGCATAACACAATGTAATTAACAATATGGCATACACAATGCAAAGAATAACATGGCATACACAATGCAAAGAACAACATGGCATACTCAATGCAATGTAACATAAGCATGCAAGCAACATGCAAATAAACACGCTAAATGGACTTAAACTGAATGTGGACAGACCTCAGTATGCCTAAATCAGTGGCCAGAATGCTAAGAAATGAAGGCACAAAAGCATATACAGGCATGCACATGCATTGGCCTATCAACTAGGCTTAAGAGCACAACCCTCAAGAGTGCTCAAGGAGTGATAAATATGGAAGTGTAACAACACTATATATACTGAAATAAAGTATGAAATGATGCCAAATCATTCAAACAACACAAGCAAAGCATGCAAGGGTCCTTAAGCATTAAAGCTAGCAAAGAGGACTACTCTAGGGACATGCAATACATGGCACAAAAGCATGAACCAGCCGCAAACAGAGCTCAAGTAGGTCAAAACAAAGACCAAAACATGCTAAGATAGGAGCTCAAAAGTCTAGGCATGCAAGCATACAAGCTAGGCCATAAGCTAGGCAACAATGTATAACCCTTAAAGGCATTCAAAGCATGAAAGAAGTGGGAACATAGCAATGCTATAAGCTCTGAAATATCATGATAAATAATGCCAAATCATACACGCGATGCAAATGAAGCATGCTATGATGCTTAAAACTCAAAGCTAGCATAGGCACTTGCACTATAGCTATACAAAACATGAAGCATATGGTCGAGGCAACCCAACACAGTCCTAGAACATGTCAAAATGAGTCTAAAACATGCATGTAACGAAGCCAAAACAAGCTAGCATGAAGGGCATAAGGCATGAAATATACAAGGCCAAAAGGAAGGATTACACTACACCTATCAAGACCAAGCATGAGATGACTTAACCAACAAAAATCAGAGTTATATCATGGCAAAATAATCCCAAAAACACGCTGAAATGATAGCTTGCAAGCTTAGGCATGAAGGCATACGCAATGACTCATTCCTAGACATAAAGGACCAACCCTCCAAAGCATGGAATAAGTGAAAGATGAAGAGTGACAAATGTGAGTGCATGAACATGAAACATGAACTGAAATCACATAAAAAATGATGTCAAATCATGATAATAGTCCAAGTAATGCATGCTAATGGACTCAATGCACAAAGCTAGTGAGCAAGATTGAACCATGGCTATACAAAGCAATGCATGCATGACCAAAACAACACAAATCAGAGCTTAAGCATGCTAAAACATGGACAAAAGCTTTTTAGAGTTGAGCCAAAAGCATGCTAGAATTATGATCAAAAGCATGACACACATTAGGCTAGTTTGGAAATGCACTATAAGTGCATGGAGCATGCAAGGGGCTATCAAACCAAACCTTAACAGAGGTATATCATGGAAAAACAATACCAAGAACATGCTGAGATGGCCCCAAAACAAACTAGAAAGACATGCTACTTCATGAGGCATGCAAGATTAGTTTGCAAAATTTACACTACAAGTGTATAAGGCATGCATGAGGTGATAAAACCAAATCAAAACAGTGGTATGCCATGCTGAATTAAGGCAAAAAATGGCCTGAGATGTAGCCAACATAAGCTTAACAAACATGCTCAAACATGAGGCAAATGAAGCAAGCATACAAAGCACAAGGAAAGTGGATGACCCTCTCCTATTTGGGACCTTAAAACACCATTTCCACCACTGAAATTCCTCTGAGTTTCAGTGGTGAGAAGGCTAAAACAAGGTGATCCCAATAGCTTAAAAGGAAAGCACAACACAAGGCCAAACAAGGCACAAGAGGGGGTAGACCACCCCCAACACCAACAAGGTCTTAAACAAACATTTTAAACATAAAAAATTAGACCTTTTTGAAGTAAAAATTTAGGTCTAAAACAACATGTAAGTAGGGCCAAAAGCTTAAGCAAAAATAAGGGTTTAAGAGGTTAGTTTCTCACCCTTGTAGAACAACTCTAGAGCAACAACTCCAGCAGCTTTTTCTGACCAAAACCAGTCCAAAGACTCCAAAACCAACCTCAAAAAGCCTCAGCAACAAGAGTATGGTGTTTGAGTGTGTGTTTGTGTGCAATAGTATGGAAAAACTACACTTTCAAGCACAAATATAGAGCAAGCAAAAAGATATAGAGACAAGGATGTATGTATAGCTCAAGCACAATTTTTTGAACCTAAGGTATGAGGGTGGAGGCTCCCTTATATAGAAAAACATGCAACAAGCTTGTTGGACAAGCTTTAGGCCTAATGCCATCCCTCCATACACGTGTATGGAGGATGGCTTCTGTGCCTTCCAGTTGTAACAGCTGGCTAGAAAATATCTACAAAAAGGTGATGGAAAGCTGCCAAGTGGTCGGCCAGCTACTTACACTGGTTGGCCGACCAGTGGAAGTGGTCGGCCATGTGGGGGAGATGGTCTGCAGCATGAAAACAAGGCAATGGTGTGGTGGCCGACCAAAAATGGTGGCTCAAAGACCAAGAAAACCAGTTGCCCGACTAGAAAACTAGCTGGCAGGAAGAAAAGTGGTCTCCAAAGGGAAGAACTGGTCTCCCACCCCTATACCACCTTCCAAACAAGGAAAACAAGGTTTGTACCAAAAACAAACCAAAAAAGATGCAAGACAAAAGTTCGGGAGGCAAGGCGCGCAGCCGGGAGCCTAAAAAACTAGTCTACGGGGCACCAAAAGTGGTCTCCCAAACCACAGTGGCCCTTTAGGCCATGGCAACAAGGCATGGTTCGAAAACCAAGCCAAACGAAGAATGTTAAGCGGTCCCGAGACAAGGCGCGCAGCCGAAGGCTCTGAAAACTGGAAACTAATCTCCAAGCGGGAAAAGTGGTCTACAACCACAAAAGGATGGTCTACAAGATCTCTCCTTCCCTCTAGGAAAGAGAAAACAAGGTTCAGTCCACAAACCGAACCAAAGCACAAAGAGTTCAGAGGCCCAGAGGCAAGGCTTTCAGCCAAAAACTCCGAAAACTCGAAACAAGCTCAAACATGCACAATCACCGAGCGCTCAATCGATGATGTCTGAGTCTTAAGGTTGGTCAAAAATAGGGTGTCTACAACATGCTTATATGATTATATGGGTATGGGATTTAATTCCTAAGATATTGATTGGGTCTACGGGTTTCTGGAAGTCCTATTAGAAGAGCACTTGATCACTGCTGTTTCTAATTGGAACTCTAGTAACGTCGCGGGACGGTCATTATTTAGGAAGGAAATTCGTATGTGTTTATGTGATTACGTGCTTATATGGAGTTATTTACTATTGTCCATTGCATTAGGACATGAGTGAGTTAGTTTCGACATATTTATAAATATGTTAATCTCTTTCATTACCTTTATTAGGATGTCAGGATGTGGACATGGTGGCGGTAGGCATGGTAGGCCTAGACGGTAGGAGATGCCGATACCGGATGATATTCTGGCACAGGAGGAGGGTGTTGGTCAGGCCAACTGGGCCGAACCAATTGGTCAGCGGGCCATGGGCGTTTTAGCCCGCAAAATAGCCGGAGCATTGCGGTAGTCCATGGACATTCTCAGGGCTGAAAATCAAGTCTAGGCCCAAGTACCTGAGACAGGGCTATCTTTCTTGAAGAGGGAATTCTTCCAGTCGAATCCAGACGAGTTTTTGGGTGATTCCAAAGAGCTGCTGAAAGCAAATGAGTGGTTAGAGCATATAGTGAAGACGTTCGAGATGCTTGGCATCTACGACGACCAGTTGAGGGTGACCTTGGCACCTTTCCAGTTGAAGGGGGATGCGGGTCAATGGTGGAAGTATGTACGTGGGCATATTGGGATGACTTAGGAGGCTTTTGTCAGCGCCTTCTAGGAAAAGTTTCTATCTCCCATAGTTAGGGAGAAGTTGAGAGACCAGTTTTCTAATCTAGTGCAATTGAACACACTTGTGGCAGAGTTCGAAGCCACTTTCACTAGCTTGTCTAGGTTTGCTCTCGAGCTTGTGGCGACTGAAGAACGCCATTACTTGGAGTTTGAGAAGAGGTTGAGGATCAGGCTAATGTTTAAGGTGGCTGGTTCGATGATTAGAGATTACGGGGTGCCTTGGAGAGGCGGCGACTCATTTTGAGACCGTGATGCAGATGGAGGAGGACAGGATGAAGGGCTCTAAGAAGAGTCAAGATGCCCAAAGGGACAGTAAGAGGTAGAAATGTTCTAATCCTCAGTAGTCCCAGAGAGCACATTCGAGGTCTACCTTTTCAGTACCGAGTTTGGGTTCTAGGAGAGGTGGTCAGGGGGATTTCACTTGTTTCAAGTGTGGCCAGTTGGGCCACAAGTCTCTGGCCTGCCCGCAGAGAGGAGGAGCGCAGCAAGCAGCTTCGTCTTCGGGTCATTCTCAGAGTCAAAGTCAGTGGAGAGGGCAGCCACTCACATGTTATCAATGTGGGCAAACGGGTCACCTGAAGAGATTTTGCCCACAGTTTGGTGGCACACCTGGTGCGTCTGGTTCGAGACAAATACAAAGCCACCAGCCAGTACAGTCACCACAGGCCTCGAGGGCCAATCAAGGAGCCTTTTTGGATCAATCAGTGCATCAACCTTATGCTCCGAGGGGTGAGCAGGTATATCAGAGGCCTACAGGGCTTGTGTATGCTGTTACCGCACCAGATCTAGTGCCATCGCCTTTTATTGTGAAAGGTACTTTCTTGTTTTGCAATTCATTTGCAAATGTGTTGATTGATACAGGTGCATCTTATTCATTTATCTCGTCTGCAGTTGCATCGATTTTGGGGTTAGAGTTAGCCCAGTTAGCATCTCCTATTTGTGTGGTGTCACCTATTGGGGGTGAGATGGTTCTGAAGCATGGGTGTCAAGGTTGTGATATAGAGGTTGTCGATTGCCAACTTCCCTTTTCATTTGTATTGATGGATATGTCTTGTTTTGATGTTCTATTGGGTATGGACTGGTTGTCTTCATACTGGGCTCTTATAGATTACTACCGTCAGAGGGTTACTGTATGTTCCTTGAACGGGGATTTTTTTCATTTCTTGGGGGACCGGGTTGGTAAAGTCCCATCTTCGGTGTATGATCCGTATGGGCGGAGTGAACTTAGTTGTCTTCTTGCTAGTCTCTTGAATAGTGAGTGTGATGAAGCTCGAGTTAAGTAGCCAATAATGGTTTATGAATACTCAGATGTCTTTCCCGAGGATCTTACAAGTTTATTACCTCACCGGGAGATTGAATTCTCTATTGATTTAGTGTCTGGCTTGGTGCCGATTTCTATGGCATCGTATAGGTTTGCACTAGCCGAATTGAGTGAGTTAAAGATTCAACTCCAGAAATTATTAGATAAGGGTTTCATCCGCCCTAGTACTTCGCCTTGGGGAGCACCAGCTCTCTTTTCTAAAAAGAAAGATGGAGCGTTACGACTTTGTATTGATTATCGAAAGTTGAATCGGGTAACTATTAAGAACAAGTACTCAATGCCTCATATAGATAATATGTTTGATCAGTTGAAGGGGTCTTGTTATTTCTTTAAAATAGACTTGAGATCGGGTTATCACCAGTTGAGAGTGAGGAAGGAGGACATCCCAAAAATGGCTTTTTGCACGTGGTATGGCCATTATGAGTTCCTAGTGATGCCTTTTGGACTGACCAATGCACCAGCCATACTTATGGATTTGATAAATCGGATCTTCTGTGAGTTTGTGGTCGTCTTTATGGATGACATGTTGATTTACTCACCCTCTGAGGAGGAGCATGAGGAACACTTACGGGTAGTACTTGAGTTACTTAGAGCCTACAAGCTGTATGCTAAGTTTGAGAAATGTGAGTTCTGGCTAAAAGAGGTTAAATTCTTAGGACATGTGATATCCGAGGAAGGGGTGACTGTAGACTCATCCAAGATAGAAGCAGTTCAAGATTAGGAACAACCTAAGAATGCTCTCGAGATCCGTAGTTTCTTAGGGTTAGCTGGGTATTATCGCCGATTTGTGAAGGATTTTTCTAGACTAGCCTCACATTTGACTAGATTAACGAGGAAATGAGTTAAGTTTGTGTGGAGTGAGACCTGTGAAAAATCATTCCAAGAACTTAGGGTTAGACTGACTACCGCTCCAGTGTTGATTATTCCGGAGAGGGGTTTAGGTTATTCAGTATATTGTGATGCAGGAAGGTTTGGGTTCTATGTTGATACAAATGGGGAAGGTAGTAGCCTATGGCTCGCGGCAGCTGAAAACACTTGAGAGCAATTACCCTACTCACGACTTTGAGTTAGCAGCGGTGATCTTTGCCTTAAAAATTTGGAGGCACTATCTGTATGGTGAGAGATTTGAGGTATTTTCTAATCACAAGAGCCTAAAATATCTGTTTACACAGAAAAACTTGAATTTGAGACAGAAGAGGTGGATGAAGTTCATAGAGGATTATGATTTTGAGCTACATTATTATCTCGTGAAGGCCAATGTTGTGGCCGATGTATTGAGTAGAAAATCTATTAGCAGCGTAGCTTGTATTGCTATCCGGGAATGGAAGATGTTGGGTACTATTGGAGAGTTTGACTTCTATCTTGGCAAGTCTGTTGAGTCTGCCGTGTTGTTTTCAATAGCTGCACAACCTACACTTGTGAATCGAGTGATAGAAGTACAGAGGGGTGACCTTGAGGTGAAATCTCTCCTGGAGAAGATCTCCAATGGGATGGTAGAGAAGGGCCTGAAGGTATATCCTGACCAGAGTGTGAGATACCGTGAGCGCTTGTTCGTACCAGAGTCTTGCCGAGTGGAAGTGCTCCAAGAGTTTCATCATTTACGCCTTGCATTCATCCGGAAGGCAAAAAGATGTATCATGACCTTAGTCGCCAGTTTTGGTGGAGGGGTATGAAGAAGGACGTGGTAGCATTTGTATCGAAGTGCCTTACTTGTCAACAAGTGAAGGCCGAACATCAGAGGCCAGCGGGTTTGTTGCAGCCCTTGCCTATAGCTGAGTGGAAGTGGGAGCATGTCATGATGGATTTTGTTGTGGGTCTTCCTAGAGTTCAACGGGGCAGTGATGCCATTTGGGTGGTAGTTGACCAGTTGACCAAATTGGCGTACTTTATACTTATGCATGTGAGTGACTTAGTAGATTTCCTTATCGACTTGTATATTCGGGATGTAATAAGGTTACACGGGGTCCCAGTAATGATTGTATCAGATAAAGATTTGCATTTTACGGCCCGATTATGACAGAGTTTGTAGAGTGCCTTGGGCACTAGAGTGACTTTCAGCACAGCATATCATCGTCAGATTGATCGGCAGTCAGAGCGTACCATTTAGATTTTGAAGGATATGCTTCGGGATTGTGTCCTTAATTTTAAGGGTTCATGGGAGAGGCATTTGCCCTTAGTGGAATTCGCCTACAATAACAGTTTCCAATCGAGTATTGGCATAGCACCATTTGAGGCCTTGTATGGCCGACCGTGTAGGTCCCTTGTGTGTTGGGCCGAGGTGGGTGATGCACCTATGTTGGGCCCAGAGTTGGTCCGGAAAACAACGGAGAAGGTTGCGCTTATTTGTAAGAGGTTGATTACGGCCCAGAGTCGTCAGAAAAGTTACATCGACCGTAGGAGGAGACTCTTGTCTTTTGAGGTGAGGGATCATGTGTTCTTGAAAATATCACCTGGGAGGGGTTTGATGAGGTTTGGAAAGAGAGTGAGAAGTTGTCCCCTCGATTCATTGGATCTTTTGAGATGACCAGTGAATAGGTCATGGTGATGGAATTGAATTATTATCATTGTCGTAATTAGTTTTAACTGTGTTTTAAAACTTAATTTGAAATTTCAGGGATGAAATTCATTAAGGGGGGAAGGTTATAGCGATCCCAGTTTTGACTCGACACTTGTGGTAGTTTGAACTCGGGTTTATGGTTTCTGAATGTTGCTCATTGTCTTTTCCTCTTAAATTTGGTTATTTGGGCACTTTGAGTGTGTGTGGAACAGGTTGGCTGCTTGGTTTTCAAACCTTATGCTGTCCAGAATTTTGGTCCTCCGCTCAAGCGGCCCTTTTTGCGCTCGAGTGAGATTTGCAAACTCTCAGTACTTTTCACGTCTGCAAAGGTACTGGAGGGATATTTTCCACGCTCGAGCGGCGTTTCCTACGATCAAGTGGGTGGGCGCTCGTGCGGCCCTTCTTACGCTCAAACGGTTTGTCTGTTGTCTGCAAAAGTGCTGGAGGTATGTATTCTACGCTTGAGCGGGACTTCGTGCGCTTGAGCGAAACAAATTTTTGTGTTTGACGCTCGAGCGTCAACTCTTCCGCTCAAGCGGACTGTGTGTATATCAAATCGCGAAAATGACATTTTATATCGCTTTTTTATTCTTCTCTCTCTCTAAAACTTTCCAAAAACCTAGATCTTGACTCTCTCTCTCTCTCTCTACATTTTGACCTAGATCCTTTGAGTTCTTTACCTTAGTGTCTTTGAGAAAGAGTTAGAGCATTCCAAGAGCTTCACTTTGATCCGATTTTAACTTGGTTTCGACGTTGTTGAGGGTTCCATTTTGCTTTGCTTGGTCTTCTCTTCTTGAGGTAGGGATTTTTCTACACTTTAATATAGTTTTTAACTTGGTTATGTGTCATTGTTTAACAATGGTAAAAAAAGTCAAGAGGTAAAATTGAAAACAAAATGTTTTCCAGGACTTCTCACCAAATTATCTTACAAATGGTGGATTTCTCACTAACAAAAAATATTTATTGGACCAAATACCCTAGACAATTGTTAGAGTGAATTTTTCACCAATTTTCTCTTTATAATTCACCCTTTATTTATTTGGCTGGTTACACGTTATATATATATATATATATATTATCTTCTTTCATTATTTAAAAAATAAATAAATATTTTTGTCAATTTAATTATATTTATTAACAGGGCTAGCTTCCCTTCAGTCTGTGATTGGACTGGAGGGTACTATTGGGCGGTACTATTGGGCCCATGGGGGCCCACTCCAGGTCCCATTTCGATAATCTGAACCCTTAAATGTGTAGAACTCATCGAGTAATATATGTCTATAAAAAATCACTTTTATTGAATATCGATAACTACGTGATTAAATCAGTTTTGTATAAAAAATGTTGATAGAAATCTAATCCGATGAGATAGCTATCGATATCCGATCAATGTGATTTTTTATAGACATATAGTACTCGACGAGTTCTACACATTAAATGGATCGAATTATCGAAACGGAACTCATGATGAACCTCTACGGACCCAATAATACCCTCCAGTCCGCTCACAGACTGGAGAGAAGCCCAACCCTTTATTGACACCTTTGAACCTTTTGAATACTTATGAAACTAGCATATCACCCTTGCTATGCACGAGATAAAATAATATATTATTTATTAAAAATAAGATAATTATATTTAATTTTTTTATATTTTATCTCTCGTAAATAAAATTTTATATATAAATTTAAGGATTTTGTTTCAAATGTTCCTTTACTATAATAGTAAAATATAGATAGATTAAAATTGTTGTATTGACAATTAATAATTAAAATTATACTTTGTTATAAAAAAAAATGACATAGTTCTAATACTTCACTATTTTAGAATAAAATATATAAATTTTAAAAAATTATCATATTGATTTTTAAAAGGGAAATAATTAAAGAAATTTTAAAAACTTATGAGTAAGAAAGAATTATCATAACATGTAAAACCATTAAAATTACAGTTAAACCAGCAAATCATTCAAACAAAAAATGATTTAGCTTAATCAGTTTGGTCAAAATATCAACCAGCTTACACAAAAATAAATTAATTAAAACTTTTAAATTTTATTTTATTAAAATGTAAACTGTTACTAAATATGAAAAATAATCTATTAATTTAAATTTAAAATCGACCCAATATAAATTTAAAATTAAAATAATCTATATCATAATTTATAAATTTTAAACACAAATTTAAAATTATTATAATTATCACATAATTTTTGTATTAAGGAGCAGTAAGAGTAACATTGAAGCATATTAAATTGAAACATACACAACACTATAATTATCCTAATTATCTCATAATTAATTAATTAAAAATTTAGTAATTAATTATTTAAAATTATCATTTTTATTAACTAATTAATTATAATTATCTCATAATTAATTAATTAAAACTTTTAAAATTTAAACTATATTGATTAAAACATGCACAACATTACAATATTAAATAGGATGAGAGTATAAGATTCACCTTATATGAATAAAACAATTCATTTTTTTCCTTATTTTTTTGATGTGGGATTATCAAATAAGAGCTAGCCAATAGAGATTTTCTTAATTGTTTAAAATTAAGAAAATCAAGAAAATTAATATAAAATACTAAAACTCTCACAAAGCACCTCACTAACTGAGATGGGAGTATAAGATTTACTTTATAAGAGTAAAAACTCTTCTTTTTTTTTTCCCCTTCTTTTCCCGATGTGAGATTGTCAAATAAAAGTATAAAATCGCTAAAATAGCAGTTAAACCAACAAATCAAAAATAATTTAGCCTAATCGATTAGATCATAATTAATTAATTAAAACTTTTAAAATTTAAACTGTATTGAATTGAAACATACACAACACTACAATATTAAGGCTTGGTTTGGGAAGTAGGTTGGCTTTTTGGCTTTTTGGCTTTTTTAGCTATTTTAGCCTGGGCTAAAAAGCTTGGTTTGGGAAGAGCTTTTTGGCTTTTTGGCTTTTTTGACTTTTTTTGTGAGAGAAAAATGTAATGATTATAGGTTGGATGTGATGTTTTGTTTGTTATGGCTAAAATAGCCTATTTTATTTTTTGTGGCTAAAATAGCCAAAAAAGCCTGAAAACTAACTTGCCAAACAGAGGCTAAATGGGATGAGAGTATAAAATTTACTTTATATGAGTAAAACAACTTAATTCTTTCCTTATTTTCCCGATGTCAAATTATCAAATAAAAGCTAGTCAATGGAGATTTTCTTAATTGTTTAAAATTAAGAAAATCAAGAAAATTAATATGAGATATTGAAACTTTCACAAGGCTCCTTACTAAATGGGATGGAGTATAAGATTTACTTTATATGAGTAAAATAACTTATTTTTTCTTTTATTTTCCTGATGTGAGATTATCAAATAAAAGTTAGCCAATGGAGATTTTTTTAATTGTTTAAAATTAAGAAAATCAAGAAAATTAGAATGAGGATTTGGAGCTCCTAAAAGGCTTCTAACTAAAAAGTTCATTTTCCTTATATAATATATAGATAGATAGATAGATGTTAAATATTCCAAAAACAAAAAAAATAAAATAAAAATTCAAAATTTCTACACAGTAGTCATATGGCGTGTGAGTCTCATATAGTATCAGTTCTATTCATATGATTATTGCATAAAATATTTGATAAATTTGTTTAGACTTCTAAGAGGTGGTTTGGCAAGTAATTTTTTAATAATTTTTTAACTTTTTAATTACAATATGAGGTGAAAAAATTAATTAAAATTTTAGTAATTAATTATTTTAAAATTATCATTTTTTTAATCAATTAATTATAATTATCTCATAATTAATTAAAAACTTTTAAAATTTAAAATTTATTGAATTGAAATATGCACAACAATATAATATTAAATGGGACGGGAGTATAAAATTCACTTTATATAAGTAAAACAACTCATTTTTTTCTCTTATTTTCCTGATGTGGGATTATCAAATAAAAGCTAGCCATTGCAGATTTTCTTAATTGTTTAAAATTAAGAAAATTAATATGAGATATTGAAACTCTCACAAAACTTCTCACAAATAGAATGGGAGTACAATATTTACTTTATATGATTAAAATAACTTATTTTTTTCTTCTTTTCCCGATGTGGGATTATCAAATAAAAATATAAAACCGCTAAAATCGAGATTAAACTAATAAATCAATCAAATCAAAAATGATTTAACCTAATCGACTATGTCATAATTAATTAATTAAAATTTAAACTATATTGAATTGAAATATGCACAATACTACAAGATGAAATGGGATGGGAGTATAAGATTATTTTATATGAGTAAAACAACTCATTCTTTTCCCTTATTTTCCCGATATGAAATTATCAAATAAGAGCTAGCCAATGGAGATTTTTTCAATTTTTTTAAATTAAGAAAATCAAGAAAATTAGTATGAGATATTGAAACTCTCACAAGACTCCTCACTAAATGGGATGTGAGTATAAGATTTACTTTATATGAGTAAAACAACTCTTTTTTTTTTCTTCTTCTTTTCCCGATGTGGGACTATCAAATAAAAGTTAGCTAATGGAGATTTTTGTAATTGTTTAAAATTAAGAAAATAAAGACAATTAGAATGAGGATTTGGAGCTTCTAGAAGGCTTCTCACTAAAAAGTTCATTTTTCTTTATATATGTAGATAGATAGAAGGCTCATCACTAAATGGGATGAGAGTATAAGATTTACTTTATATGAGTAAAACAATTCATTTTTTTCCTTCTTTTCCTGATTTGGGATTATCAAATAAAAGTTAGACAATGTAGATTTTTCTTAATTGTTTAAAATTAAGAAAATCAAGAAAATTAGAATGAGAATTTGGAGCTCCTAGAAGGCTTCTAACTAAAAAAAAACAACGCCCAAGAAGTACACATTAATGTGTGTTTGGGAGAGGAAAGTGTGTTTGGGAGAGGAAAGATTCAGTACACACCTAACCTTTAGCATAAAGCGTAAAGTGGTGGCCCAAGACTTGAACCTATAACCTCAAGGTTATTAGGCCAAGTCTTAACCATTAAATCAATGGTCACCCCTAGAAGGCTTCTAACTAAAAAGTCCATTTTCCTTATAGATAGATAGATATTAAATACTCAAAAAAAAAAAAAAAATTTAAAATTTCTACACAATAGTCATATGGCGTGTGAGTCTCATATAATATTAGTTCTATTCATATGATTATTGTATAAAATATTTGATAAATTTGTTTAGACTTCTAAGAAGTTGTTTGAGAAGTAATTTTTTAATAATTTTTTGACTTTTTAATTACAGTATAAGGTGAAAAAATTAATTAAAACTTAGTAATTAATTATTTTAAAATTATCATTTTTATTAATTAATTAATTATAATTATCTCATAATTAATTAATTAAAACCTTTAAAATTTAAAATATATTGAATTGAAACTTGCACAACAATACAATATTAAATGGGATGTGAATATAAAATTCACTTTATATGAGTAAAATAACTCATTTTTTCTTATTTTCCCGATGTGGGATTATCAAATAAAAACTAGCTAATAGAGATTTTCTTAATTGTTTAAAATTAAGAAAATCAAGAAAATTAATACGAGATATTAAAACTCTCACAAGACTCCTTACTAAATGGGATGGGAATATAAGATTTACTTTATATGAGTAAAATAATTCTTTTTTTTTTCTTTTTCCGATGTGAGATTATCAAATAAAAGTATAAAATAGCAAAATTGCGGTTAAACCAATAAATCAATCAAATCAAAAATAAATTAGCCTAATCGGCTAGATCATATTTAATTAATTTAAACTTTTAAAATTTAAATTATATTGAATTGAAACATGTACAATACTACAATATTAAATGGGATTAAATGAAATGGGAGTATAAAATTTACTTTATATGAGTAAAACAACTCATTTTTTTTTCCTTAATTGTCCCCGACGTGGGATTATCAAATAAGAGCTAGCTAATGGAGATTTTCTTAATTATTTAAAATTAAGAAAATCAAGAAAATTAGTATGAGATATTAAAACTCTCACAAGACTCCTCACTAAATGGGATGGGCGTATAAGATAACTTTATATGAGTAAAAACAACTCATTTTTTTTCTTTCTTTTCCTGATGTAGGATTATCAAATAAAAGTTAGCTAATGAAGATTTTCTTAATTGTTTACAATTAAGAAAATAAAAGAAAATTAGAATGAGGATTTGGAGCTCCTAGAAGGCTTCTCACTAAAAAGTCCATTTTCCTTATATTTATAGATAGATAGAAGGCTCCTCACTAAATGGGATAGGAGTATAAGATTTATTTTATATGAGTAAAGCAAATCATTTTTTTCTTTCTTTTCTCGATGTGGGATTATCAAATAAAAGTTAAACAATGGAGATTAAAAAATTAGAATGAGGATTTAGAGCTTCTAGAAGGCTTCTCACTAAAAAGTTCATTTTCCTTATATATATGTATATGTATATGTATATATATATATATATAGATAGATGTTAAATACTCAAGAAAAAAAAAATTCAAAATTTCTACACAACAGTCGCATGGCGTGTAAGTCTCTTATAGTATCAGCTCTATTTATATGATTATTGTATAAAATATTTGACAAATTTGTTTAGACTTCTAAGTTGTTTGAGAAGTAATTTTTTACTATTTTTTTTTTACTTTTGGATTATAGTATGAGGTGAAAGAATTAATTAAAACTTTAGTAATTAATTATTTTAAAATTATCATTTTTATTAATTAATTAATTTTAATTTTCTTAGAATTAATTAATTAAAACTTTTAAAATTTAAACTATATTTTATATTGAAACATGCACAATACTACAATATTAAATAGGATAAGAGTATAAGATTCATTTTATATAAATAAAATAATTTCTTTTTTCCTTATTTTCTCGATATGAGATTATCAAATAAAAATTGACTAATAAATTTCTTTTTAATTATTTAAAATTAAAAAAATTAAAATGATAATTTAAAATTTCTAAAAGACTTCTCACTAAAAAGTCTATTTTCTTTATACATAGGGATAACACTATCACCCATTGCAATGAGAAATTACAATGCACAGTCAATGCTGAGGTGTTTCTATAGAGATTGTTTTCGTCATCCGACCAACGTCAATGCTTTGTTTCCAGATTGGTTCAATCTTAAATAAAACCAAGATTAATGTGTTGTTTACGATTTCATAAAAATTTGAATCAAATTAATTTATTTGAATTATTTAATCAATCAGATCCAAATCATTTAAATACTATTCGGGTTGATTTGGAACTATAGTTTCACATAATTTATTCACAAAAAAATTGCATAACATTCTCAAAAAAATTCAATCTATTATAAATTATTCAACATTAATTTGTCCATAATTTATGGAAACATGACTTAAACAAATATAATATCTAATAAATAAATATATTGTTCAATATGTAGTAAGTATAAAATTCTCATCAAACAATATTTTATCATGACAACAACAATTACAAAATTAAAATTATGCTAAATATTTTTTCTAAAAAATAACAGGGATAACAGTAATAACAGTAGTAGAGTGTATGATATATATATGGTTTATGTTACGTGTGGTCCGGTTCAGTTCTAATTCAAAACAGTGTACTCAAATCCGAAAATGATCCCCAAATTTTCAAACCAAAATCGAATCACGGATTCAAAAAATTAGTCTAAACCTATCGAATTGGACTGGACCGGTTCGGATTATAAATTTTTCGGATTCATTATTCAACCTTTGAAATTTTTGAAGCATTCGCAGCTCAAGTGTAGGGACTGCTACAGACAATAGAACAATATGTATATATGCCTCATTTGGCACAAGTCTTTTATGAGAATGGGGGCTAATTTAATCATAAAATGATAAAACAGATAAAAGTTAATAAAATAAAATGTCACATCCAAATCATAATTATTTTACTTCCAAAAAAATTCAACCCAAACAAACTTTTTAGCTCTAGGTTGACTTGTTTTGAGAAGTAGGTTAAAAGTTAATTTTTTTGTTTTGTTTTGTTTTTTTTTTACTTTTTTATTTTTGAAAAAATGTGTAAAAAAAGTAGAGAGATGGTATGACCCAAAATAAGTTAAAAGCGAAAAAGTAGCTTTTAGTCAAGCTCCCAAAATAGATCCAAAAAAGCTAAAAAGTCAACCCACTTTCCAAACGAAGCCAATATATATGGGTTGAACTTTCGCATCTTAACATGATACAAATTGTTAAGTAAGGTTCAATATGGGTCTCATTTAGATAATCTAAACTATTTACTTTTGTATGAGAGGGTTCAAGAACGTCGTTGGAAAATTTGAAGATCTTCGAAGATCCTTGAAGAATAACTTCGAATTTTCTAGAAGATGATGAGAGACTTAGATTCTTCAATAGTCTCAACTTAAGAACACAAGAGTAAAGGAGATGATGGAGATAAGAGATTGGGTGAAGAAGAAGGCAAAGTAGCTAAAGAGATAATAATGGCAATGCTCTCCTATGGATCTCCCACTTTCACTCTCAAGGTTGGTAATGGAGAAGAGAAATTAGTTCTTTTCTAAGAGTTAAATCTCCAAAATCCATCCCTTGTAAAGCTATGGATGGGTGCTATTTATAGGCATCTCATGATGTAGGATGGAGCCCATAAGCAAGGCACATGGGGAATATTCTCTCTAACCATCTTATCGGAGGAGGTGACCCCTCCGAGGATAAGGAAAACCTCGAAGAGGAGATCAACCTCTTGACGAACACTTCTTCTTAGCCACACCTAACCAATGATCCCCAATCATCCCAAAAGGTCAGAGGTAGTCCCAGAGGACGCCCTGCCACATAAGGGTCAGGGGTAGTTTAAGAAAACACCCTGTCGCGAATATTGCTGAGTCTCAGGGACCCCCTAGATCGTGCCACATCGACCCGGGTATAGGCTAGTTTAACTGAAGAGTGAATTTATCTCCACTTACCGTCCTCGGGATCAGGTCCTTTGTTCGAACTCCATTATGCCCATGGTTCTGGTGCGTAAATCTCGGAAAGCTCCGAGCCCGCAAGTGTTCTGGGACTCATTAACGGAGCGACTTCTAGATTGCGTCTGAATCCGTTCGAAGCCAAGTGTTTCGGACCTCTAGATTCGTGGATCCGAACCCTTTCGAGTCCAAGTGCCTCGGATCTCTAGGCTTGCTCAATACCCTTTTGAGTCCGGACCCGAGTAAGTCTCTAAGTTCGTGGATTCGAACCCTTTCGAGGCTTAGAGCCATTCAACCCGTTTGATGGCAATAAATCCGGACCCACTAATCTTGGACTTGCGATAAATTCGGGCCTACCAACCTTAGACTATTGGGCCTAATTAATTTAGTGGGCTCAAATTGGCTCCTCTTACAACTTTATAAGGTCTTCAATATATGTCGTTGTGCTTGCCATAATATTGTCTGCTTTGGTGAGATGGGCGCGGAGCCCCGTCGGCCTCATGGCTTTGTTCCTCCTCGGGGGAAAACACATTGTAACAAGTTGAGGAGCCAGTAAGGTAAAGTTGGTCCGTCCTCCCAGGCGATATGCGATTGCCCCAACATATGTTATTCATGAAAAAAAATTAGAGTAATCAGATAATTATAACATTTTTATTTTATCGTATTTGTCTCTAAAAGATAAATGGCCTATTTTCAAAAATGTCATACATTTTTTTTAAAGACTAAGGCTATAAATTAAAAATATTACGATTATCGGATCAAACTAATTTTTTTATGAACGATACATATTGAGAATTTTATAAAATAAATAATTTAAATTATTAAAATAAAATTCGTGATAAATAATATATATATATACACGAAAGGATAAAGCCAGAAACCCTCTATTGTGAGGACCAGAAGTAGGCATAGGATATATTACGAATGCGAAATAAAGAAAAGTAGACTGTAAACAAGCTTAGCAAATTAGACTAAACAGGACGTATGCTTATAACGTATAAGAAGTAGATCACATGTATAAATTGAAATTAATCTCTTAATTTTTTTTAGGGAGCTTTTTTGATAAATTCACTTTTTAAGAGTTTTATTTCATCCAACTCATATTCTTTTTGACTATTCCATTAGGTCCTATTTGAGATAAGAAGATCAAAATACCATTTTTATCTACTTATGTTTCATTTAGTTCACATTATTTTCTTATGTTTCAATAAGTCCTATGAGTGACATAATTACCAAAATACCCCTAATGCGAATGTTCATATTGTCAATATGTAGGGGCCCGACCTATGTCGATCCTCGTGGGTGCCCGAAAAAATTCGAGTCGGGTCGGGGTGGGCCCGGCCCGTTGACAATGTAAATATTCACATTAATAGGAGTGTAAAATTGGCCCGCGTCCCGTGGCGGCGCGAAAACCCGCCCGTAGCCCGGGGCGGGCTCGGCCCGGCCCGTTGACAATGTGAATATTCACATTGACATGTTAACATTCACATTGATAAAAGTATAAAATTTGCCCGCGGCCCATGGGCGGCCAAAAGCCTGCCCGCGACCCGAGGCGGGCCCGGCTCGGCCCGTTGACAATGTGAATAATCACATTGACATGTTAACATTCACATTGATAGGAGTGTAAAATTAGCCCGCGCCTCGTAGCTACCCGAAACCCGCCCACGCCCTGTGGGCGGCCTGGGACGAGCCCGGCCCGGCCTGTTGACAATGTGAATGTTCACATTGACATGTTAACATTCACATTGATATGAGTATAAAATTGGTCTGCGGTTCATGGGCGGCCAAAAGCCTGCCCGCGGCCCAGGGCGGGCCTGACCCGTTGACAATATGAATATTCACATTGACATGTTAACATTCACATTGATAGGAGTGTAAAATTAGCCCGCACCTCGTGACTGCCCGAAACCCGCCCACGGTCCATAGGCAGCCCGGGGCGGGCCTGGCCATTTGTTTTTAATTCTTTTAATTTTTTCTACCAAAATTTTATTATTTTCCATAAAAGAATACATTGCGCCTCGGGCGGACTGAGTCTCGAACCGAGCCTTGAATGGGCCTTAAGCGGGCCGATGGGTCGGGCCGGGCTTTAAAGTGATGGCCTAGACCCTAACCTAGGGTCTCGGACATGCTTGGGACCGGACTCAACGGAGCCTGCCTCGGACCGTGGGCGGGCTTCAGGCAGCCCACGGGCCGCGGGCCAATTCTACATTCCTATCAATGTGCATATTAACATGTCAATGTGAATATTCACATTGTCAACGAGTTGGGCCGGGTCTACCCCAGGCCGCGGGCAAGATTCGGGCAGCGGGTAAATTTTGCACTCCTATCAATGTTAATGTTAACATGTCAATGTGAATATTCACATTGTCACGGGTTAGGCCAAGCCCGCCTCGGGCTCCGGTCGGGCTTCGGGCCGCCCATGTGCTGCGGGCCAATTTTACACTCTTATCAATGTGAATGTTAACATATCAATGCGAATATTGACATTATCAACGGGCCGGGCCCTCCCCAGCTCACGGGCGGGCTTTTGGCCGCCCATGGGCCGCGGGCCAATTTTATATTCTTATCAATGTGAATGTTAACATGTCAATGTGAATGTTAACATTGTCAACGGGTCGGACCGGGCCCGCCATGGGCTGCCCACGGGCCGTGGACGGGTTTCAGGAGGCCACGAGTTGCGGGTTAATTTTACACTCTTATCAATGTGAATGTTAACATGTCAATGTGAATATTCACATTATCAACGGTCGGGCCGGGCCCGCCAGGGCCGCGAGCCAATTTTACACTCTTATTAATGTGAATGTTAACATGTCAATGTGAATATTCACATTGTCAACGGACTGGGCCCGCCCCGGCTCGTGGGCGGGTTTCGGGCTGCCCACGGGCCAATTTTACATTCCTAGCAATATGAATTTTAAAATATGAATGTTCACATCATAAAATTGCTAACCGTTTAAAAAATATTTATAAGGGTATCAAAATTAAATATAAGGGCATAAGTGTCCAAGAAAATAATGTAAATCAAGAAAAATGACTTTATGGAATAAAATTATATATACATGGGACTAAATAGATTAAAAAATTCATTCATGAACTTATTGAGTTAAAACACTTTTAAATGAGATTTGTCAATAAAAATCCCTTTTTATTTATTTATTATAAGCTAATTAGCCTATATTAATTTATATTTTAATAATTATTTGATCCTTTCTGCTCGATCCAACCCACTGTTGGCATTCAAATTTTAAAAAAAAAAAAAAACCCCCCTGAACTAAAAAAAAATTCTATTGGGCTGCATTTGGACTCTTAAGTCTTTACCATCATATTGATTACTAAACATTGATGTCTTATGTATAGGGTCGTGCTTCTCGAGTAATGTTATATAAATAAAAAATTTATATATATAAAGATATAGTTCATTATGGATCATTTACTTAATTAAAAATGTATTTATTTATAATAAAAGCATTGTTACATTATTCCTGTTATTTTTCGTATGAATTTTATGTTGGACAATCTTCACTGTATTTAAAAGATTTAATTCTATTGTGTACACAACAACAAATAGAATTTAAAGAAATAAAGAAAATGAGAGAATTTGTTTGATTACAAAAATCAAACTGTGGTGTGCAATTTTAACTTACAATTTATAAATAAAAATAATTTAAATAACCTAAAACAAATATTTCTTAGAAAGGTAGGGGATAGATTATTTTTAGGTTCTATTATCTTATTATCAACTTTAAATAGCAACTTTCAGTTTTAACCATAAAGTCAAAAAGTCACTATAAGTTATCACATCACTCTTTCTATTTTTTTTTTACATTTTTTCGTAAAAAATTAAAAATTTACTAAAATAGTCAGTTTTTAAACGAGACTAATGTGCTTAGGTTTATAAAGCTTTATAAGTGGTCTAATTAAAAAGTTTCGTGAATTATAACTATAATCACTCAAGTTTGACACTTGTTTTATTGTCCTTATAGTTTTAATTGCGTCAATTAAGTCCTTTAAGTTTCGTTTCAAATTAATTTAGCTTTTAAGACTAAAATATTTATAACTCATCATCCCAAAAGTTTGATTAATTACTGTAAGGCCCTATCCATTTAGTTGTTTGATATATCAAGCCTTAAAGTGTTAGGTTAATTTTGTCTCACTCCTTCGTATGTTTTTAATTGCATAAATTAGAATTGAAATAAATAGTAGTTTAGCATATATATCTAAATTACAAAATCAATTAAATAGATTAAATTTTCTTTTATTTATTGCTTCTGAATAGTCTATAGTGACTTAAAGCTGGAGAATTGCTAGCATTAAGGTGCAAATAACTTTAGAAAAGGCAAGGGTAGAATTACAAGATTTATTATTAAATTAGTCCCCAATTAAAGAAATTGCATTAAGTATCAACGAGATTAGTATTAAAGAATTCACTTTTGAAGAAGAAAGAAAAAAAGAACCACGCAAAAGGGGTAAAAAATTATATAGCAACGATTCGTTAAAATACTAATATAAAGATAAAAGTATAGCATAGATTTAAGACCTAACATAATAATTCAAGTAAAACAAATGACATATACCTATAACAATATAACAGAATTTAAGATATAAAACTTATAACTTAAAAATAATAATAAATAGAGCTATTGCTAATATTATATCAATAATTATATTTATAGATTTTAATTGAAAAAAACATTTTTTTTATAATATGATAAAACTTAAGGGACAATAGTATAATAAACAAAACCTTAGAAAATTTATAAAGACGGAATTGGATCAAATCAAAAAGTTCAAGGATTAAATTGATGAAATTCAAAGCACGATGACTAAATTAAAACTTTAAGGGAATTAAGATGACCATTGATGTAATTAGCCCTAAAAAGTTATAGGAATCTATATGAGAAGCCAAATTCTTCTCTCTAACAATATTTAACAACTTTCTTTTACTATGATTTCACACCAATCAAATAGATTATATTATCAGATTAAATTTTTGGGGGGTCATTTTATGAGACTTTTAAATTTTTTGAGAGTACTGAATTAAGTTTGAAGGTACCATTATATAAACAACGCTGCTGGAGGCCCCCAGTTGGGGGTGACCCCCACAACCCCCACATACACGTGGGGGGCAAAGAGTGGAAGAAAAATTTGTTGGACCAATCAGCACCCACTGGGGTGTTGAGGGTCTCCCCAGTGGGGTCTCCCCCATTTTCCTTATATAAAATACAAAAATGTTTAAAAATTACATACATATAAAAGTGGCATTCACCAAAATGTTGGAGCGGTGAGCCCTTATCCCCCATCAATGAGAGATTATTTGGTGGTAGAAATATTTCAAACCATTTATCACTTTGTATTTGTCAAGTTATTGTTTAAAAATTCAATAAAAAGTAATAAATTCGATTAGTTTAACCAATAAATATCAAGTTATGATAACACATGATGTTACTCAAGACCACCAAATAAATTTCGCCCATCAGGTTTGAATTTAATGATTTGTTCGGAGAGATGAACCTAAGGGCATTCTTACCAAAATAAATAAATAAATAAATAAAGAGAAGCTAAAAAAAAAAATATCGAATTTGATTATATGGTGTAAATTCTAACTTATCATAAAAATGATTTACAAATTTCATATTCTAATAATTTCCTGAGTATTTATTTATATGTTTCACTGTCAAGATGGGAAGATTCTTCATTAATTGTCTCATTCGTAGGGTCTTAATGCTCATAGAAGCATATTCTCTTCTTCTTCTTCTTCTTCTTCTTCTTATTATTATTTATGTGACATCATTTGCTATGATCATCTAGTGATGTGCAGACTACAAATGAAACAACCAAAAATAATTAAAAAAATGAACAAGTTGCAGAAAATTAAGGAACATGACAAAGAGTACACCAAGTTTGACAATTGCTTTCAAATCTTCAGATCACAAAGTAATTAACAAGTGTTGGAAGTTCTCAAATATTGAAAAAAAATGTACTAATATGAGTAAGCAACAATGACAGCTTTTGGAATGAAAAATAAATCAACCATATAATATGTTCAACTCTGTATGTTTTATTTGAACTCTCATTTAATTAATCTGGTGATTAGGTCACCTATAAGGTTTTAACAACACAAGTCACTCTCTGCAAAGAAAGTTAATTGTAAACGACAAAATAAATGTGTAACACATGTTGATATGGTCAAGTTGGTTTGGTGATATGGCTTTGAGATTTGATTAATAATTTAACAAAATTACATAATTTTTATTGAACTAAGAAAATTTGAGTCCAAATTAATAGCTTGTTTGAACATAGTATTCTCCATATGAGGGACTATTGAATCCAACAAGATGGGACACAAAATGGGAATCAAGGAGAGGTTTGAATTAATTAGCTAAATTATGAAATTGATAAGATTTTTTTAATCCCTCAATCATAATCCTAGACGAATTCAAATATAGGATAAAATACACAATTAAAAAAGATGGGCAAAATTCATTTTATCACTTGTGATTTCTCTCGGAGCATTTTACTCCCTTATGGTTCAAATATAATTTTGGACTAAAGTGCTCTTATTAGTTACACTCTCCCAAATTGAGATTGGGCAATGCAAAAATCATTAGTCAAAGTCAAAAATTAAATCAAATGTTAATAATACCCTCATATTCATCTTATTCTCTAAATTAAATCTTAATCCTAATTAAATCCTAACCTGAATGGTTATCTTTCATCAATAATTTAATTTAATTCAAAATGTTATTAGATGAGAAATTGGACTAAAAATTAAATAGCGAATATGATAATTTTATGGTACTAAATTAGACTATTTAGGTTAATTTATGGTTTAATTTAATATATATGTAAATGTTTAATATAAATTTTATTAAATAATAAATTGGGTTAAAAATTAAAAATTAGATTAAGGTAATTTTATGATTTAATTTTACGGTAATAAATTAAGGTATTTATATTAATTTATGATTTAATATATTAAATGTTATTAAATAAGATTTTATGGTAATAAATTAGGGTGTTTAGTTTAATTTATGATTTAGTTGGTTATATATATGTTTATTTTAAAATGTTATTAAATAAGAACTTAGATTAAAAATTAAAAATTAGATTAAGATAATTTTACGATTTAATTTTATGGTAATAAGTTAAGGTGTTTAGATTAATCTTCGGAAAAATTACTATCAAGTTCCATCTTAGGAAGAGTTACTCCAATCAATCCCATATTTTTTCAATTGCAATGATAAGTCTTGTTGGTCTTGATAATATAATCGTGAGATTCTATTTTGTATGTTTAATAATTTTTGTTGGACGGTTGTACCTTTTTTCACTGTGACAACTACTTTTTCTCAGTTGATGTGACGTGTTCTGTTGCAAGAAAGGATTTTAAAACGGCTATAATGTATTTTTTCCCACTCTGACACTCACTTTTTTTCTACTGTAACACCCAACAAAATTCAACTACTATGGCATATGGCATGTTCCACCATAAGAAATGATTCTAAAAAGGTTATAGTGTACTTTTTTTCACTGTGACACCTACTTTTTTCTAATGTAACACCCAACCAAAATCCAACAAAAGATTGGGAGAGTGTTGATTTGGCATGTTCCATCACAAGAAAGAGTTTTAAAAAGACTATTGTGTACTTTTTCCTCCTGTGATGCCTATTTCTTCCCACTATAAACGCCCAACAAAATGTTAAATTTGCCATTACACATCCAATAAGACCAAACAGAAGATAAGAAAAATCTTGGGACTATCTAGATCACAATTTTATAACATTTAGGACTTATTGGTCAATCTCCCTTAATCTTATGGTTTAATTTATGGTAACTTTATTCAAAATGTTATTAAATAATAAATTGAGTGAAAAATTAAAAATCAGATTAAGATATTTTTACGATAATAAATTATGGTGTTTACTTTACTATAATTTTATTTGTTAAATATATATTAGAGAATAGATAAGAGTATTTAGGTAGTTTTGCCTTTACTTTTTAACAAAGTTAGCTTTGCACTTTAATCCAAAATTATAAGGAGATTCTTTGCTTATATTTGAACTACATGGACTAAAGTGTTCTGAAACGAAATCATAAAAGAGTAAAGTGAATATTTGTCTAAAAATTTTTTGCAAATCCCAAAGACTAATCACTTTGTTTGGTTTTCATTTTCAGAATTCATTTTTTAAAAAATTTTACTTTTTCGTTTTTCGTATTTTTTTATTTTACTAAATTTTTTTTAATATTTTAAGCATTTTTTTGTTAAATTTTTAGGCACACATGATATAAATATACTTAAAAAATATAATATTTGTGAAAAAAATCTTTAAAAAATTCAATAAATACCAAAAATACAAAAAAAAAATGAAAATTCAATATATTTTTCGTATTTATTAATTTTTAAAAATATTTTTCACAAACATTTTACTATTTAGATACATTTAAGTAAGGTACATCTAAAAATGTAAAAAGAATTGCTTAAAATTTTAAAAATATTCACTAAAAGCGAACAAAAAAAAAATATGAAAAACAAAATATTTAATTTTTTGAAAATTGAAACCAAATAGAGAATAATAACTGCCCTAAAACACACTATTCCTAGGACCCTTCCACCTTTGGCTTGCTTTTCCTTGAAAGGTGTGTCTAGTGTCTTCGTTGTCATTGGATTCCAACATGTATTGCCATTGTTTCCATCTTCTTTTTCCAAATCCTAGGGTTGTACTTGGCGCCATAGTTGTAGCCCTGGATTGGTAGTGTGCTCATTGTGAGGTGGTGTGGTAGTAAAGATGTCAGATTTCATGGGTTTCGGACTCTGGCCAGTTTTTGGTATTAATGTATTGAATATTTTTGGGTTTTTTGAATATGGCCAGTTCCTAGTGGTGATGTCGAACTATCGCCAGTGTTTGGCATGAGTCTTTTTGCAGCTGCTCTATGCACGACTTGTTGCCTTGTACAGATGAGTGCCAACACAAGCTGTTAAACACAAACAAACAGTCCTGAAAATGTTAATTTCATCAAATCCCAATCTGCCAATGCTTATCCTTAAAAGTAAGCAGTGCATTTCAATCTCAAAGTCACACCCATGCATGCCATCTTAGAACAATCACATGCTCTAAGATCTCAATCTCTCTTGCCGGATTCAATGCATGTTAAAAGCCTTGTTTGATTCACCAATAAGATTACATAGGATAAATTAGTTCGAGTAGGGTATTTTGCGACAAAAGTTTTTTGTTAGAATAATTTGTGTCATCCCCTCTCTAAATTAGTTATCTCGGGTCATAAAATCTTAGCCAACCGTGGGATAATTTCCTATTCTTTTTTTCTGCGATTCATACAAGGCAACAATTGAATTTCTTCATCAATGCATCTTCAGCAGAACTTTTTCCAGACAACTTAAGGGCTAAAGCTACAAATTCAGAAGTATCAAACACTACGTTATCATATTGACTCAATTCACTGAAAATAGACGGAAAACCCTAAATCAAAATTCTAATGAACACAACAACAATGATGCACTTCTATCATCACAACACTAGAGTGTACATACATGTTGATGTAGAGGCTGTTCCAATCACCCCCACACGCGAATAAATACATGAATTTTGCTCCATCTTCCTTCAAGTGCAAACATATTCTTATCAAATCTTTTGAACATGTCAACATTCCAAAACCAGAAGAGACAGCATTCTCAAGGCCACATAGCAGATGTTGGATGTCCTATGCTCAGGACAGCCATCCCCAAAATCTGAATCAACTTTAGACTCCAAACATTATTTGGAATGCGACTGTTATTGGGATTGTGGGACCAGAGGTGCAGAATGCGCAACTTCTGAAGTCCACGAGTGATCTGCGGCATTTATACATTTTTGCGGACTGCGGGGATCAGAAGACTTGGTTGACACTATAGGCGGTGGTTGTAGCTCAAAGAATGCTTTGTTGCCTTCACCATAGCGTCCTATGCATATTGTGTCACCCCGACCATGCCAGGTTCCATCTTGAACATTGTTCATCTCCAATGTTCTAGATTCCTGATCCAGATTACAAGAACGTTAATCACCCGTTCCAAAAGATAAGAGAGAAATATGACTGAAATGTTTGAGAAAATAATTTTTTTTGCTAAAAGCTATGTTACACGGACTTAGGTACAAGTATAGGATGCGAGTGTGTCCAAGTGTCAGATGTTGCATATCAAATCAAACCTTGTGTCCCAATCAAGTATGGTAGGTTACATAAATCCTTTTCCACCATACCGTATAATCTTATTACATAGGATGTTGTAAATTATTAGAAATTTACTTCAAATTAAACAAGTTCTAAGAAATAGAATTTACATCTCCCATTCATGAAGCCAGAAATGTTTTTAACTAGCAAATGTGAGTATCTTCGTCTTCAAACATCATACAAAATTAGAGAATCCAAATGTCTAAATTAGGTATAGGTGTCGGACACATATCCCACACCCTTACCCTTATTGTATCTGGTGGACATAGGGCCACGTGGAGAGAAGTAGAAGAGTCCATGTGACAGGTACTAAAAGTTAACCAATTTGAAAAAGTAACTCAGTTATTCTGTTTACCATGTTCAAGTGCTATTTAATCATAACTCTCCAACAAACCTGACATAATGTGCAGCAAGGGCATATTAGATGGTAGATACAATCATCCAATGACCCATCACTACCCTGCAAAACAGCATGATTAACCAAATCATGTCAGCATGATTGACGTGCGATTAAGACAGTAGATTAACCAAAAATGGAAATTTTGCTACGAGGACATTGGATCTGAGAATACAGGTCAGTGAGCTTAGTTAGGAATTCAAGAAGTTATGAGCCAATCTCGGTTTTTTAAGAGATTGAAATTAAAGCAATTTTGAATTACTTTCAATGCAAGCAGCGTAATTTTTATAAACAAGAAAACATTTTACATATTTAGGAGCATAATTTGTTATCCTGGATTTCTGTTCCAGTACTTTTTCACACCGAAGATATTGAGTTCTTGAAAGTGAGTGCAACTATGCACACAGAATGGATTGGACTCGTAAGAACGAGTAACCAACATTGGTACAATTCCGATGATAAACATGTGGCATGCATCAAAGAGCAAAGCACTCATGAAACTTTGTGAGTTTGTCAAGCCAAGCTGAAGAACATCAAACCCTCTATCAAATGTCCACCAAGAACAACTGGTTTAGTTTGGCAGGACTTTTATTGTTTGACTCATTATTTGAAGAAGAAGAAGAAGAAGAAGAATCCTCAATCAAGACAAAAATGTCAAGAAAATGAGGAAGAATGCAGTATTCAAACAGAGTAAATTCAACAATAAGGAAGACAAAAGTAAATCATCAGGAATGTGAAATCTAATATAAGAACCTGAATTTGTAAAAGGACTAAACCAATATTGCTTTATACTATCTTCCCTATCCTTTCATTATTTTTATTTTTTAAAGTTTTTTCCACCACCAAAGTTGTCATAGTCTCATAGAGCAAAGGTGGTTTGCAGACTTGGCACAAAATGGACAAGCAATATGGAGTCAATTGTATTGATAAGAATATGTAGTCAATGATGCAACCAACAAATTAATTATAGGAAAAAAAAACATGAGGATGAGACCATTCATTGGAATCCTGTATGCGGTGAAAATAGACAACACTCATTTTAACAGTTTGAGAAAACCGGTCGGTCATCTCAAATAGTACAAAGACACACAACACCCTAATTCAATTTCTTGACAATGCCCAAGACCACAGTCAAAAATTGCTCCCCAAGGGTCCCTCCATTCAAGATAAAAGAAATTTTACATAACCAGACACAAAGTAGCCAAAGGGGCAAAACTTGCAGAAGCTGTGGAAAAATCGAGAAATGGTGGAGGTCATGGATCAAATAATCTATTGCTTCTTGTGCTGAAGTAAGGAAAATAAGTTAAAAACCCAAGCACAACGTGCTCTCTTTTACTACAAAAATATTGGAGACTGTCCAAAGTGAAACAAAAATAGGAAAAAAATATATTAAACAAAGGCTGCCTGAAAAACAGGAGTCAGACAATGTAGAATCATAAACAACCTTAGATAGAGATGCTTACACTGATGTTAAACTTTTTCCTGATCTGTGTACGGTAAAATCCCAGATATGTTCCAACTGAGATGGAGAAAACAACGGCCAAATACAGAAAGCAATTTCTCTTAGTCACAATAAAGGCTATGCAGCTGAGAAGTGCCGTAGCAGCAAGAATGAAATATACAATTCCCTGCTTGAATTAAAATGAAAAATCGCACTTTAACAAAGTTTCAATGGTTTAAAAAAATAGGATAACTGAAATTTAGGAATAAGTATAGAATGAAAAATGATTAACTAACCCCAATTCCTAATAATATAAATGAAACTTACTGCTATATCAATTAGCATATATTCATTTAGAGTATTGCTAATAACACCCGCCTTTCTTTTTAGGACCCCCGCCTACTTCATTTTCTTTATATTAAAATTTTACCATAACATAAAATTCCTATTTTAGGGGTGACCATTGGTTCAATGGTAAAATCATGGCCTAATAACCTTGAGATTATGGGATCAAGTCACGGGGTAACCACGTGCGCATTATGCCAAAGGTTAGGTGTATACCCAATCTTTTCTCTCTCAAACACACATTAAAGTGTACTAATTGAGCGTTATTTTTTATAAAAATTCCTATTTTATCCCCCCATTCCTAACATCTCAATTCTAACCTTAACCCTGCCCCCACCCCAGCCGTCACCAACTCTGGATGGCCACCTTCCCCCACCCCTCCTATTTAATCATAACTCTCCAACAAACCTGACATAATGTGCAGCAAGGGCATATTAGATGGTAGATACAATCATCCAATGACCCATCACTACCCTGCAAAACAGCATGATTAACCAAATCATGTCAGCATGATTGACGTGCGATTAAGACAGTAGATTAACCAAAAATGGAAATTTTGCTATGAGGACATTGGATCTGAGAATACAGGTCAGTGAGCTTAGTTAGGAATTCAAGAAGTTATGAGCCAATCTCGGTTTTTTAAGAGATTGAAATTAAAGCAATTTTGAATTACTTTCAATGCAAGCAGCGTAATTTTTATAAACAAGAAAACATTTCCTTTATTTCAATTCCAATATCCACATTAGGCCCAAAAAGTGGGCTTGTATATCATTTTCCTTAACAATTTGTTACTGTCTAATTGTTTTAATTTTTTTAGGCATTTACCGGTTTGATGCCAATGCCAAGTACCTAAACCTCTCTCAAGTCCAGTAGTGCTATAGATATGATGGGAAAATAGGGCTGCAAACAGCACCATTCTAGGCAATGCATCAGCAATAAAAACTTCCGCGGCTGATGCAAAGTTGCTCCCACCAATCAAATTGTGCTCACTAGGCTGTGTATATGTGTGTCTATATAGGTTCTGTAGATGTGTACAAAAGTAGATTATTATATGTACATGTATATGTATAGGTATATATATGTGTATATAATATAGCAATGATGGTTGAATCTGGTAGGTGTGGGTTGTGGCAGTGGCGATTTAATCTGGTGGTGGTGGTTGACAGAGTTGAAACAAAAACGAAAGAAAGAGAAGATAGCAAAGGACTATGAAGGTTATTTTTTACTTTCAACTAACACAGTTAGTGTTACATTTTAGTCTAAAACCACATAGTTATTTTTGAACAACAAGGGGTTTTGTGCTCCGGAGGTAAACTACAATAGATAAAATGGAATTCCCCTTAATTATTTGTCGTAGCATATGTGGACAAACATTGACAGCATCATAATACAAGTAGAATCAAAATGACTCATGGCACTGAGCAAGAAAAGATACTACCAAGTGTTGAGAGTTAGTGTCAAACCATATGGTTGGGGTCAAACTGATTTGAAACTGGTCAAGCATATGACACTTCCACAGGAAATATCATGTGCCATTGAAAAAAATATCTACTTTAAAAACAGATTATTCAGGAACTTTTGTACATGTTGGGCACATTTTAAAGTTCCAAGACAAAAGGAAGGGGAAAAATAACGTCAAATGTGTCCGTCATAAGTAGTTGAGTTAAGGATTCAAATTTTTTTATTTATTCTTTTTTCCCTATTCTCATTGTATTTCTTGTAATCCATGCACATAGAAATATATTACCAGAACGATGGGGGCTAATTACAGGTGTTACTAAAAACAAAGTAAGCGTAACATTTCTAAACAATGAAAATACTTAACCTGAACAAAACAAGAACCAAAACCAGCCCGCCCCATGTTCTTCCCAAATCGATAGCATGGACAACTGCAAATGCACAATCCGATTTAACACAAGTATCAAACAACAATTCAAGTATAAATATTTGTTGAAATTAACAGTGCGTCAACATGGGTGGAATTGCAAACATATTCTAAGTCTAACCAAATAAGTGACGGTAAATCAAGAGAAAAATGAAGAATATCATTCATTCGTCAAAACCCATTTGCGCTATTCAACAACATATTCAAAGGCTAGAAGTTTAAGTAAAAAAATCGACAGAAATCCCCTGATTTCACCAAGAGGAACAAAAAAAAGAAAAAAAAAAATCACATTCCGCCTGAAACAGAGATGTGTCTCAGTAAGGGTGGGTTTTTACCAAACGGATTGGAGAGCGATGCGGCGGTCGTCGAAGCAATTGACAACTTCACCTTCCCACATCCGAAGAACACCTCCAAATTCAGCACCAACAACACCATCTTGAGATTCATCATGATGAAGAGTATCTAAATTCCTCCATTTGCCTTGGGTCTGAGAAGCCACCGTAGAGCACAGCATATCAAAATCCAACACTGTCACACCTTCCAAAAACTTCTGTTCTTCCTCCTCCTCCTCCTTCACGCCGGCCCCTACTTTCTCCGCCTCCGCCATTAGGGCTTTCTCTCTCTTCTAACTACTAGATATGTACATATATATATATATATATATATATATCTAACTCCAAATCCAAATTGTTAACAATTTTTTAATGGACAATAATGAGAGAAAGAGAAATGGGGGATTTGGGCAATTTGGGTTGGAATTCTCCTGGAGGCATTAACAGGGGTTGTTGGTTGGCTGGCTTTTGCCATTCATGCTTTTTTGGCAAAAAGGGTTGGCGGGTGACAGCGTGGGCCAAGGATAACGACGGTTCCAGCTGTTGTCACGTGTGGACCGCCAATATAGCAGTCTCTAATAAGTCTCTTCTCCCAACCAAATTAACGGTCTACTAATTTCTTACTCAGGATTTCTCAAAAAATTATTACCGAGGATTTCTCAAAAAATTATTAAATAGTCTGGAGTATTACATATTCATATTTATTCATCAATTATTATTTATTATGTTTTTTTATATTTTTTAATTATCAACATAAAATTATAATATTTTATCATTTTTACCGTATTCTCGTAGGATGATAATAGATAACTTATCCTGTGGGTATTTATGGAGACCCAACCTAAATACATGAGTTTTTTTCCTTTTTTTCTTGTCCGTTGGGTAGGATAAGTGATATTTTTTAAATCTCTACCGGGGATAGGTACCCACTAATTTTCTCATATTATTTTTTTAGATACATCAAAAAATAATTTCTCCATATATTTTCACTACTTTTTTTTTTTTTTTGGTTTCAAGTATTTTGATACATGTTTATTAAATTACTGCTCATGTCTATTGCTCATGTCTATTTTTGGTAATATAATCGATGTGAGTTTGAAATTTTATTTTTATTTTGTTCAAAAATTACTTGTAAATATGTCTATACATGATGATTTTGAAGTACTTTCTCAGTAAAAACTTAGCTACGTCTCTTCTCTATTCTTTCTCTCCAGTTTCTGATAAAAGTTTCTTCTTTCTTGTTCTGTTTCAATATAACAAAAGACAAAGAATCTAATAATAACGGTTTACTTTCTTTCTTATTTTAATTCTTTTCCTTCTAAGCAACCCCAATAAGGAAAAATGATGAATTTTTTAAGAATTACATGGTGATTTTTGTTACCGTTTTTGTGGCTTTGTACTTTAGTTTATTTATTTATTTATTTGTTAATGTAAATTGTAAATTGTAAATTGTGTAAATTACCACACCACCAACTCCACCTACCATCTCCACTACCACCCACCACCTCCACTACCATCCACTGCCACCACTCACCTACCTCACCTACTCCCAAATCCTCTCCTATATAATAGCTTGTAATATACAAAATATACACAGACAATCAATATCAATCAATAATACAAGAGTTATTAACATGGTATCAGAGTAAGGTTGAGAACTTAGTATTTTCGCTTCACCGGCGGGGGGGGGGGGGGGGGCGGGTTAACCAATAAATATCAAGTTATGATAACACATGATGTTACTCAAGACCACCAAATAAATTTCGCCCATCAGGTTTGAATTTAATGATTTGTTCGGAGAGATGAACCTAAGGGCATTCTTACCAAAATAAATAAATAAATAAATAAAGAGAAGCTAAAAAAAAAAAAAAATCGAATTTGATTATATGGTGTAAATTCTAACTTATCATAAAAATGATTTACAAATTTCATATTCTAATAATTTCCTGAGTATTTATTTATATGTTTCACTGTCAAGATGGGAAGATTCTTCATTAATTGTCTCATTCGTAGGGTCTTAATGCTCATAGAAGCATATTCTCTTCTTCTTCTTCTTCTTATTATTATTTATGTGACATCATTTGCTATGATCATCTAGTGATGTGCAGACTACAAATGAAACAACCAAAAATAATTAAAAAAATGAACAAGTTGCAGAAAATTAAGGAACATGACAAAGAGTACACCAAGTTTGACAATTGCTTTCAAATCTTCAGATCACAAAGTAATTAACAAGTGTTGGAAGTTCTCAAATATTGAAAAAAAATGTACTAATATGAGTAAGCAACAATGACAGCTTTTGGAATGAAAAATAAATCAACCATATAATATGTTCAACTCTGTATGTTTTATTTGAACTCTCATTTAATTAATCTGGTGATTAGGTCACCTATAAGGTTTTAACAACACAAGTCACTCTCTGCAAAGAAAGTTAATTGTAAACGACAAAATAAATGTGTAACACATGTTGATATGGTCAAGTTGGTTTGGTGATATGGCTTTGAGATTTGATTAATAATTTAACAAAATTACATAATTTTTATTGAACTAAGAAAATTTGAGTCCAAATTAATAGCTTGTTTGAACATAGTATTCTCCATATGAGGGACTATTGAATCCAACAAGATGGGACACAAAATGGGAATCAAGGAGAGGTTTGAATTAATTAGCTAAATTATGAAATTGATAAGATTTTTTTAATCCCTCAATCATAATCCTAGACGAATTCAAATATAGGATAGAATACACAATTAAAAAAAATGGGCAAAATTCGTTTTACCCCTTGTGATTTCATCTCGGAGCATTTTACTCCCATATGGTTCAAATATAATTTTGGACTAAAGTGCTATTATTAGTTACACTATCCCAAATTGAGAGTGGGCAATGCAAAAATCATTAGTCAAAGTCAAAAATTAAATCAAATGTTAATAATACCCTCATATTCATCTTATTCTCTAAATTAAATCTTAATCCTAATTAAATCCTAACCTGAATGGTTATCTTTCATCAATAATTTAATTTAATTCAAAATGTTATTAGATGAGAAATTGGACTAAAAATTAAATAGCGAATATGATAATTTTATGGTACTAAATTAGACTATTTAGGTTAATTTATGGTTTAATTTAATATATATGTAAATGTTTAATATAAATTTTATTAAATAATAAATTGGGTTAAAAATTAAAAATTAGATTAAGGTAATTTTATGATTTAGTTTTACGGTAATAAATTAAGGTATTTATATTAATCTATGATTTAATTTATTAAATGTTATTAAATAAGATTTTATGGTAATAAATTAGGGTGTTTAGTTTAATTTATGATTTAGTTGGTTATATATATATGTTTATTTTAAAATGTTATTAAATAAGAAATTAGATTAAAAATCTAAAATTAGATTAAGATAATTTTACGATTTAATTTTATGGGAATAAATTAAGGTGTTTAGATTAATCTTCGGAAAAATTACTATAAAGTCCCATCCCAGGAAGAGTTACTCCAATCAGTCCCATATTTTTTCAATTGCAATGATAAGTCTTGTTAGTATTGATAACATAATCGTGAGATCCTGTTTTGTATGTTTAGTAATTTTTGTTGGACGGTTGTACCTTTTCCCACTGTGACACCTACTTTTTCCCAATTGATGTGACACGTGACATGTTCTATTGCAAGAAAAGGTTCTAAAAAGGCTATAATGTATTTTTTCCCACTATAACACTCACTTTTTTTTTTCTACTGTAACATCCAACAAAATCCAACTGCTGTGGCATATGGCATGTTCCACCATAAAAAAGGATTCTAAAAAGGTTATGCTGTACTTTTTTCATTGTGACACCTACTTTTTCCCAATGTAACACCCAACAAAAATCCAACAAAAGATTGAGAGAGTGTTGATTTGGCATGTTCCATCACATGAAAGAGTTCTAAAAAGACTATAGTGTACTTTTTCTTATTGTGACACCTATTTCTTCTCGCTGTAAACGCCAACAAAATGTTAAATTTGCCATTATACATCCAATAAGACCAAACGGAACATAAAAAAAAATTCTTGGGGCTATCTGAATCTCAATTTTAACATTTAGGATTTATTGGTCAATCTCACTTAATATTATGGTTTAATTTATGGAAACTTTATTTAAAATGTTATTAAATAATAAATTGAGTTAAAAATTAAAAATCAGATAAAGATATTTTTACGATAATAAATTATGGTGTTTACTTTACTATAATTTTATTTGTTAAATATATATTAGAGAATAGATAAGAGTATTTAGGTAATTTTGCCTTTACTTTTTAACAAAGTTAGCTTTGCACTTTAATCCAAAATTATAAGGAGATTCTTTGCTTATATTTGAATTATAGGGACTAAAGTGTTCCGAAACAAAATCACAAAAGAGTAAAGTAAATATTTGTCTAAAAAAAAATTGATAATCCCAAAGACTAATCACTCTGTTTGGTTTTCATTTTCAAAATTCAATTTTTAGAAAATTTTACTTTTTCGTTTTTCGTATTTTTTTATTTTCATTGAATTTTTTAAATATTTTAAGTAGTTTTTTTTTTTAAATTCTTGACACACCTAATATAAATACATTTAAAAAATATAATATTTGTGAAAAAATCTTTTAAAAATTCAATAAATACAAAAAAAAAAATCAATCAGTTTGTTTGGTTTGAGTTTTCTGAATTAAATTTTTTGAAAATTGAGTTTTTTGGTTTTCGTATTCTTTTGTTTTTAGTGAATATTTTTTAAATTTTAAACATTTTTTTTACTTTTTTAGATGCGCCTTAGTTATATGTATCTAAAAAGTAAAAAAATTGTGAAAAAATATTTAAAAAAATTAATAAATACATAAAAATACAAAAAATGTACTAAATTCTTATATTTTTTTGTATTTTTGGTATTTAGTGAATTTTTAAAAAAAAAATTTACAAATTTTTTATTTTTTAGCTGTATTTATGTTAAGTGTGTCTAAAAAATAAAAAAAAATTGCTTAAAATATTAAAAAAATTCAGTAAAAACAAAAAAACACGGAAAATAAGAAAGTAAAATTTTCTGAAAACTCAAACCAAGCATGGTGAATATATTTTTCATATTTTTGTGTATTTATTAATTTTTTAAAATATTTTTTCACAAACATTTTACTATTTAGATACATCTAAGTAAGGTGCATCTAAAAAAATAAAATAAATTGCTTCAAATTTTAAAAATATTCACTAAAAACAAAAAACAAAAAATACAAAAAACAAAACATTCAATTTTTGGAAAATTGAAACCAAATAGAGCATGCTAACTGTCCTAAAACACACTACTCCTAGGACCCTTCGGCCTTTGGCTTGCTTTTGTTTCTTCACATATGCTCCTCGAAAGGTGTGTCTACTGTCTTTCTTGTCATTGGATTCCAACATGTATTGCCATTGATTCCATCTTCTTTTTCCAAATCCTAGGGTTGTACTTGGCGCCATAGTAGTAGCCCTGGATTGGTGTGGTGGTAAAGATGTCAGATTTCATGGGTTTCGGATGTGAATAGGGGTGAGTGTTGGACTGTGGCCAGTTTTTGGTATTAATTTATTGAATATTTTTGGGTCTTTTGAATATGGCCAGTTCTTAATGGTGATGTCGAATGCTTCGAGGTCAACTCACTTTTGGATGGCCAACCATTGCCATTGTTTGGCATGAGTCTTTTTGGAGGAGGTTTGGTTTGGGGATGGATGGCATTCAGCTGCTCTATGCACGACTTGTTGCCTTGTACCAATGAGTGCCAACACAAGCTGTGAAACACAAACAAACAGTCCTAAAAATGTCAATTTCATCAAATCCCAATCTGCCAATGCTTAGTATTGGTTAGGGGATTTGATGAGGGATTTGGAAAGAGAAATGAAAATGGTAGGTGAAATGTAAATAAAACATACCTATATTTCTCCTAATTTCACACACTTTTTCCCTTTCCCTTCCCAAATCCTCCAACCAAACACAGCGTAAAAGTAAGCAGTGCATTTCAATCTCAAAGTCACACCCATGCATGCCATCTTAGAACAATCACATGCTCTAAGGTCATGTTTGATTCACAACATTAATAGTGAGGTATTAATAATCCTATTAAATTAGTGTGGTATTAACTATCCCACCCCTACCCCATTACTAATAATCCTACAAATTTGTTGGATTAATTATCCATTAGATTAATAATCCTAAACCAAAATGTCAAAACAAATATAGGATGATTGGGCCCACGGATTAATAATCCCAATCCCATTCTTAATCCTTCCAATCAAACATGCCCTAAGATCTCAATCTCTCTTGCCGGATTCAATGCATGTTAAAAGCCTTGTTTGATTCACCAATAAGATTACATAGGATGAATTAGTTCGAGTAAGCTATTTTGCGACAAAAGTTTTTTGTTAGAATAATTTGTGTCATCCCCTCTCTAAATTAGTTATCTCGGGTCATAAAATCTTAGCCAAGCGTGGGATAATTTCCTACTCTTTTTTTCTGCGATTCATACAAGGCAACAATTGAATTTCTTCATCAATGCATCTTCAGTAGAACTTTTTCCAGACAACTTAAGGCTAAAGCTACAAATTCAGAAGTATCTAACACTACATTATCATATTGACTCAATTCACTGAAAATAGACGGAAAACCCTAAATCAAATTTCTAATGAACACAACAACAATGATGCACTTCCATCATCATAACACTAGAGTGTACATACATTTTGATGCAGAGGCTGTTCCAATCACCCCCACACGCGAATAAATACATGAATTTTGCTCCATCTTCCTTCAAGTGCAAACATATTCTTATCGAATCTTTTGAACATGTCAACATTCCAAAACCAGAAGAGAGCACTCTCAAGGCCACATAGCAGATGTTGGATGCCCTATGCTCAGGACAGCCATCCCCAAAATCTGAATCTACTTTAGACTCCAAACATTATTTGGAACGCGACTGTTATTGGGATTGTGCGACCAGAGGTGCAGAATGCGCAACTTCTGAAGTCCACAAGTGATCTGCGGCATTTATACATTTTTGCGGACTGCAGGGATCAGAAGACTTGGTTGAAACTATAGGCGGTGGTTGTAGCTCAAAGAATGCTTTGTTGCCTTCACCATAGCGTCCTATGCATATTGTGTCACCCCGACCATGCCAGGTTCCATCTTGAACATTGTTCATCTCCAATGTTCTAGATTCCTGATCCAGATTACAAGAATGTTAATCACCCGTTCCAAAAGATAAGAGAGAAATATGACTGAAATGTTTGAGAAAATAATTTTTTTTGGCTAAAAGCTATGTTACACGAACTTAGGTACAAGTATAGGATGCGAGTGTGTCCAAGTGTCAGATATTGCATATCAAATCAAACCTTGTGTCCCAATCAAGTATGGTAGGTTACAAAAATCCTTTTCCACCATACCGTATAATCTTATTACATAGGATGTTGTAAATTATTAGAAATTTACTTTATATTAAACAAGTTCTAAGAAATAGAATTTACATCTCCCATTCATGAAGCCAGAAATGTTTTTAACTAGCAAATGTGAGTATCTTCTTCTTCAAACATCATACAAAATTAGAGAATCCGAGTGTCTAAATTAGGTATAGGTGTCGGACACATATCCCACACCCTTACCCTTATCGTATCTGGTGGACATAGGGGCACATTGAGAGAAGTAGAAAAGTCCATGTGACAGGTACTAAAAGCTAACCAATTTGAAAAAGTAACTCAGTTATTCTATTTACCATGTTGAAGTGCTATTTAATCATAACTCTCAAACGAACCTGACATAATGTGCAGCAAGGGCATATTAGATGGTAGACACAATCATCCAATGACCCATCACTACCCTGCAAAACAGCATGATTAACCAAATCATGTCAGCATGATTGAAGTGCGATTAAGACAGTAGATTAACCAAAAATGGAAATTTTGCTATGAGGACATTGGATCTGAGAATACAGGTCAGTGAGCTTAGTTAGGAATTCAAGAAGTTATGAGTCAATCTCGGTTTATTAAGAGATTGAAATTAAAGCAATTTTGAAGTACTTTCAACACAAGCAGTGTAATTTTTATAAACAAGAAAACATTATACATAATTAGGAGCATAATTTGTTATCCTGGATTTCTGTTCCAGTACTTTTTCACACCGAAGATAACGAGTTCTTGAAAGTGAGTACAACTATGCACACAAAATGGATTGGACTCATAAGAACGAGCAACCAACATTGGTACAATTCCGATGATAAACATGTGGCATGCATCAAAGAGCAAAGCACTCATGAAACTTTGTGAATTTGTCAAGCCAAACTGAAGAACATCAAACCCTCTATCAAATGTCCACCAAGAACAACTGGTTTAGTTTGGCAAAGAAGAAGAAGAAGAAAAGGCAAAATGGTAGAAAAAGTCCTCAATCAAGACAAAAATGTCAAGAAAGTTAAATGAGGAAGAATGCAGTATGCAAACAGAATAAATTCAACAATAAGGAAGACAAAAGTGAATCATCAGGAATGTGAAATCTAATATAAGAACCTGAATTTGTGAAAGGACTAAACCAATATTGCTTTATGCTATCTTCCCTTTCCTTTCATTATTTTTATTTTTTAAAGTTTTTTTCCACCACCAAAGTTGTCATAGTCTCATAGAGCAAAGGTGGTTTGCAGACTTGGCACAAAATGGACAAGTAATATGGAGTCAATTGTATTGATAAGAATATGCAGTCAACAATGCAACCAACAAATTAATTATAGAAATAAATATCATGAGGATGAGACCATACATTGGAATCCTGTATGCAGCGAAAATATACACTCATTTTAACAGTTTGAGAAAACCAGTCGGTCATCTCAAATAGTACAACGACACACAACACCCTAATTCAACTTCTTGACAATGCCTAAGACCCCAGTCAAAAATTGCTCCCTGAGGGTCCCTCCATTCAAGATAAAAGAAATTTTACATAACCAGACACAAAGTAGCCAAAGGGGCAAAACTTGCAGAAGCTGTGGAAAAATCGAGAAACGGTGGAGGTCATGGATCAAATAATCTATTGCTTCTTGTGCTAAAGCAAGGAAAATAAGTTTAAAACCCAAGCACAGCATGCTCTCTTTTACTACAAAAAAATTGGAGACTGTCCCAGAGTGAAACAAAAATAGGAAAAAATATATATTAAACAAAGGCTGCCTGAAGAACAGGAGTCAGACAATGTAGAATCATAAACAACCTTAGATAGAGATGCTTACACTGATGTTAAACTTTTTCCTGATCTGTGTACGGTAAAATCCCAGATATGTTCCAACTGAGATGGTGAAAACAACGGCCAAATACAGAAAACAATTTCTCTTGGTCACAATAAAGGCTATGCAGCTGAGAAGTGCCGTAGCAGCAAGAATGAAATACACAATTCCCTGCTTGAATTAAAATGAAAATTCGCACTTTAACAAAGTTTCAATGGTTTAAAAAGATAGGATAATTGAAATTTAGGAATAAGTACAGAATGAAAAATGATTAACTATCCCCAATTCCTAATAATATAAATGTAACTTACTGCTATATCAATTAGCATATATTCATTTAGAGTATTGCTAATAACACCCACCTTTCTCTTTAGGACCCCCACCTACTTTATTTTCTTTATATTACAATTTTACCATAACATAAAATTCCTATTTTAGGGGTGATCATTGGCTTAATGGTAAAATCCTGACCTAATAACCTTGAGATTATGGGTTCAAATCACTGGGTAACCACTTTGTGCACTATGCCAAAAGTTAGGTGTATACCCAATCTTTTTCCTCCGAAACACACATTAAAGTGTACTAATTGGGTATTATTTTTTCTAAAATCCCACCACTTTGTACACTATGCCAAAGGCTAAATATATACCCAATCTTTCTCCTTCCAAACACAAATTAATGTGTACTAATTAGGCATTTTTTTTAAAATTCCTATGTTATCCCCCCATTCCTAACATCTCAATTCTAACCTTAACCCTACCCCCACCCCAGCCATCAACAACTCCAGATGGCCAGCTTGCGGCTGCCACCCTCAATCTCTTATCACCACCGGCACCACACGCCAGCCCTTTCCACCACTCTCCCAGCCCTCCTCCTAGGCCTCCTCATCCACCTCCCCTGTCCTCCCTAACCTCCCAGCCCCCCTTTTACCATGCCTTGTCACTGTCAGGTGATCAAAGTTTCATGGGTCTACACTCTAAAGACAACCAGTGCTCAAATTTTCATTTGGTGGACTACATTACAACACTACCTGACCAAGGTAAATTTGAATTCTTCATTATTTATCAATTGAATAGTGCTATTCGGGTCCAAAAATTAGACTCACTTTTCAAACCCAATAATATGACAATTTATTAAAATATCTAAGTCAACTCTTTCTATCATATTTTCTCTAATCATTAGCCAATCATATCTTTGACAAGTCATTAGGTCTAGAAAGTGGGCTTGTATATCATTTTCCTTATCAATTTGTTATTGTCTAATTGTTTTAATTTTTTTAGGCATTTACCTATTTGGTGCCAAAACCAAGTACCTAAACCTCTCTCAGGTCCAGGAGTGCTATAGATATGACGGGAAAAATAGGGCTGCAAACAGCAACATTCTAGGCAACGCATCGCCAATAAAAGCTTCCACGTCTGATGCAAAGTTGCTCCCACCAATCAAATTGTGCTCACTAGGCTGTGTATATGTGTGTCTAGAAAGGTTCTATAGATGTGTACAAAAGTAGATTATTATATGTACATGTATATGTATAGGTATATATATGTGTATATAATATAGCAATGATGGTTGAATCTGGTAGGTGTGGGTTGTGGCAGTGGCGATTTAATCTGGTGGTGGTGGTTGACAGAGTTGAAACAAAAACGAAAGAAAGAGAAGATAGCAAAGGACTATGAAGGTTATTTTTTACTTTCAACTAACACAGTTAGTGTTACATTTTAGTCTAAAACCACATAGTTATTTTTGAACAACAAGGGGTTTTGTGCTCCGGAGGTAAACGACAATAGATAAAATGGAATTCCCCTTAATTATTTGTCGTAGCATATGTGGACAAACATTGACAGCATCATAATACAAGTAGAATCAAAATGACTCATGGCACTGAGCAAGAAAAGATACTACCAAGTGTTGAGAGTTAGTGTCAAACCATATGGTTGGGGTCAAACTGATTTGAAACTGGTCAAGCATATGACACTTCCACAGGAAATATCATGTGCCATTGAAAAAAATATCTACTTTAAAAACAGATTATTCAGGAACTTTTGTACATGTTGGGCACATTTTAAAGTTCCAAGACAAAAGGAAGGGGAAAAATAACGTCAAATGTGTCCGTCATAAGTAGTTGAGTTAAGGATTCAAATTTTTTTATTTATTCTTTTTTCCCTATTCTCATTGTATTTCTTGTAATCCATGCACATAGAAATATATTACCAGAACGATGGGGGCTAATTACAGGTGTTACTAAAAACAAAGTAAGCGTAACATTTCTAAACAATGAAAATACTTAACCTGAACAAAACAAGAACCAAAACCAGCCCGCCCCATGTTCTTCCCAAATCGATAGCATGGACAACTGCAAATGCACAATCCGATTTAACACAAGTATCAAACAACAATTCAAGTATAAATATTTGTTGAAATTAACAGTGCGTCAACATGGGTGCAATTGCAAACATATTCTAATTCTAACCATATAAGTGACGGTAAATCAAGAGAAAAATGAAGAATATCATTCATTCGTCAAAACCCATTTGCACTATTCAACAACCTATTCAAAGGCTAGAAGTTTAATTAAAGAATCGACGGGAATCCCCTGATTTCACCAAGAGGAACAAAAAAGAGAAAAAAAAAAATCACATTTAGCCTGAAACAGAGATGTGTCTCAGTAAGGGTGGGTTTTTACCAAGCGGATTGGAGAGCGATGCGGCGGTCGTCGAAGCAATTGACAACTTCACCTTCCCACATCCGAAGAACACCTCCAAATTCAGCGCCAACAACACCATCTTGAGATTCATCATGATGAAGAGTATCTAAATTCCTCCATTTGCCTTGGGTCTGAGAAGCCACCGTAGAGCACAGCATATCAAAATCCAACACTGTCACACCTTCCAAAAACTTCTGTTCTTCCTCCTCCTCCTCCTCCTTCACGCCGGCCCCTACTTTCTCCGCCTCCGCCATTAGGGCTTTCTCTGTCTTCTAACTACTAGATATGTACATACATATATATGTATATATATATATATCTAACTCCAAATGCAAATTGTTAACAATTTTTTTAATGGATAATAATGAGAGAAAGAGAAATGGGGGATTTGGGCAATTTGGGTTGGAATTCTCCTGGGGGTATAACAGGGGTTGTTGGTTGGCTGGCTTTTGCCATTCATGCTTTTTTGGCAAAAGGGTTGGCGGGTGACAGCGTGGGCCAAGGATAACGACGGTTCCAGCTGTTGTCACGTGTGGACCGTCAATATAGCAGTCTCTAATAAGTCTCTTCTCCCAACCAAATTAACGGTCTACTAATTTCTTACTCAGGATTTCTCAAAAAATTATTACCGAGGATTTCTCAAAAAATTATTAAATAGTCTGGAGTATTACATATTCATATTTATTCGTCAATTATTATTTATTATGTTTTTTTTATTTTTTAATTATCAACATAAAATTATAATATTTTATCATTTTTACCGTATTCTCGTAGGGATGGTAATAGATAACTTATCTTGTGGGTATTTATAGAGACCCAACCCAAATACATGATTTTTTTCTTTTTTTTCTTGTCCGTTGGGTAGGATAAGTGATATTTTTTAAATCTCTACCGGGGATAGGTACCCACTAATTTTCTCATATTATTTTTTTAGATACATCAAAAAATAATTTCTCCATATATTTTCACTACTTTTTTTTTTTTTTGGTTTCAAGTATTTTGATAAATGTTTATTAAATTACTGCTCATGTCTATTTTTGGTTATATAATCGATGTGAGTTTGAAATTTTATTTTTATTTTGTTCAAAAATTACTTGTGAATATGTCTATACATGATGATTTTGAAATACTTCTCAGTAAAAACTTAGACCAACGCTGAATATGTCTCTTCTCTATTCTTTCTCTCTAGCTTTTGATAAAAGTTTCTTCTTTCTTGTTCTGTTTCAATATAACAAAAGACAAAGAATCTAATAATAACGGTTTACTTTCTTTCTTATTTTAATTCTTTTCCTTCTAAGCAACCCCAATAAGGAAAAATGATGATTTTTTTAAGAATTACATGGTGATTTTTGTTACCGTTTTTGTGGCTTTGTACTTTAGTTTATTTATTTATTTATCCCTATATAAATTGCCTTGGTATTGCAGCCTCCTGGTCTTCCTTGTCCTCTGATTCCTATCTCAATGCCTTCTGAAAAGTTTTGGTACAATTTATCGGTGCGATCGTGCTACGTAACTCGAATGCCGCGGTTCGAAACGCGGCTCGACACCAAAACGACGTCGTTTTGGTGTCGATTTTGTTTTTTTTTTTTTTTTTTTTCCTGGTTTGCAGAACGAAGCAGAAGAAGAAGAAGAAGAAGAAGAAGAAGAAGGAGGAGGGAGAAGAAGAGAATGGAGGAGGAGGAGGAGGAGGAGGGAGGGGAGGGGGCCATAAAAACCGGTTTGAGGAGGAGGGGAGGCTGGGCTGCGACGGAGGCGGGGCTGCGACGGAGGAGGAAGCAGCAGCGGCGGCCGGAGCTGCGACGACGGCGGGGCGGGGCTGCGACGACGCCGACCTTCTTCCTCTCCCTCCCTTCTCTTTCTCCTCTCCCTCTCTTTCTCTCCCTCTCCCTCTCTTTCTCTCCCTCTCCCTCTCTTTCTCTCCCTCTCCCTCTCTTTCTCTCCCTCTCCCTCTCTTTCTCTCCCTCTCCCTCTCTTTCTCTCCCTCTCCCTCTCTTTCTCTCCCTCTCCCTCTCTTTCTCTCCCTCTCCCTCTCTTTCTCTCCCTCTCCCTCTCTTTCTCTCCCTCTCCCTCTCTTTCTCTCCCTCTCCCTCTCTTTCTCTCCCTCTCCCTCTCTTTCTCTCCCTCTCCCTCTCTTTCTCTCCCTCTCCCTCTCTTTCTCTCCCTCTCCCTCTCTTTCTCTCCCTCTCCCTCTCTTTCTCTCCCTCTCCCTCTCTTTCTCTCCCTCTCCCTCTCTTTCTCTCCCTCTCCCTCTCTTTCTCTCCCTCTCCCTCTCTTTCTCTCCCTCTCCCTCTCTTTCTCTCCCTCTTCCTCTGCATTGCAGAGGTCGAAAATGGCAGAAAAAAAGAAAAAAAGAAAAAACGAAATGCCCAA
>NW_021026109.1:1371684-1401565 GCF_004153795.1 Camellia sinensis
ATGGCAGCCAGGCGCCGTCAAGGGATATGTTTCTATCGATGGAAGAGCTGAGAGCAAGACTGTTCACGATGTCGGCACGTGATCTTTCGTCGTAGTCCTTCTGAGCCTCTCCTAGCTTGGCAGGCCATCTGACGAAAGGTTCATCGCGTATCTCGCTTAGAATCCGGTAGATTGGCTTTTTGAATACCGTGGTAATGGCAGTGCGGATTCTCAACCATCTTTTATCCTGGTCTTCTCCGTTGTCCCGCCTGCCTCGTCCGTTTTTGTTCGGACGTTCTACTGCGTTGACCTTTGTCGCGGTCTTTTTATCTGGTACTGCGGTCGTGCTAGACTTTGCCTTAGCACGAGCGTCATCTTCTTCTACCCGAATGTGTTGGTGCACTCTTTCTATTAAGGCCTTCATCGTAAGCAGTGGTGTCATAGTGATTGAGTCCCTTAGTCTGTTCCCGACTGGAAGGCCTCTTTTGTATTGTGTGATAGCGAGATTGGTGGGGCAGTCCCCAATCTGGTTGAAGGTCTCCCAGTAGCGGCTATTGTAGGATTTTAATGACTCTTTTTCGCCCATGTCGATGGAGAGCAGTTGATCAATTTCCACCGGGGTTTTGATGTTTGTTCTGAACCTTGTTACGAATGCCTCCTCCAATTGCGCCGAGGAGGCTATGCTGCCTTCTGAAAGTTTTTCGAACCAAGTCAAGCCTAGGTCACCAAGGCTTGATGGGAAGAGGATGCACATCAAAGCCTTGTTTCGTCGATATACTACCATAACCTGGTGGAAGTGGCTTAGGTGCATGTAAGGGTCTGTCTTCCCTTCGTACGTGGTAAATTTAGGCTGGATGAAGCCTGAGGGTAATGATGCGTTCTCTATCGCCGGAACGAACAGCGAGCTATGTAGTCTTGCCAACGCTTTATCCGTTGGTTCGTAGGCAAGGTGTGGTGCTAGCATTCCAACCTCGACACTTCCATACGTCCGAGGAACCAATCGCCGAAGGGCTGAAACTCTATGCGGGTCGTGTGCCCTAGCATCCTCCTTCTGTCGCGCCCTTTCTTCAAGCATAGTCCGTAAGTTCAACTCTGTTTTCTTGGACGATGTATGATGCGTGTGTGAGGGCCGATAGGTACTTCCTTCTGTGTAAGACCTTAATGATCTCGTTCTCTCATACCTGGAGTAACGAGTTCTGGAAGTCCTTGATTAAGTATCGCTCGTCCTGAGGCTTCTACTCTCTGCTTGCGATGCCGTGGTATGCCTACTACGATCTTCTGAGTGGCGAGGAGGCGCATTGCCTTTGCGCCCCTCTCCTGTCGCCACCCCCTTTCCCTTGATCTGGCGCTTCATGGCCTCCATGTCCACCGCCATCTTCCTTATTAATTCATCTTGCTCTTTCACACGGTCTTCCAGAACTTGAGGATCAATCCTCCGCCTTTGTCTGTCAGGACTTCGTGAACGAGAGTGATGGGGGCTGTTAGTCCGCCTCCTCCCCCTTGCATCCCTCCTGGGATTTTGCTGCTGTGGCTCCAAGTCCGCCATGGGAGGGATAGAAGGTAGGCCTTCACGTCTTGCACCCTCCTCTGGTGTTTGTCCGTCGATGGCGGACTGCGGCAAATCTTCGTTGTGCACCATTGCTTCTAAAGAGGAAAAGCTTGATCAAGAGGTTTTGTTCTAGTCTGACTTTTCCACAGACGGTGCCAGTTGTACAGGAAAGAAATAAACCTTCTCGTATAATCCTGTTGATCAAGATTGCGCTCCTCCGTACGACGTCGCTTTACTCCCTGAAAATATAAACGTGAGCTAGCCGGCGGGTGTGTGCCGGATACCTCTCCGATGCCTAAGTCAGCAGAATAGACAAATAGACAAGAAGCTTTGTGTATTCGGGAATCAAAGTTGTGTTATACCTCTCCATAGGTGATGTTATAAGCTTTTATAGGTTCCGCGTGGCACAATCCAAGTAAGACTTTTACTCCTCCATGTAGAGTCCTCCTAGGAATCACATTCCTGAAAGATAATGCTTCAACACCCCCCTCACTGCATAAACCAAGTGAGATGGTTCTACCATGGTCAGACTTCAACATGACCGAGGTAAGCATCACTATGCTGAGCCGTAGACTAGACCGAGATAACATTAGCTCGGCTCTTCCATTCACTGCTCTTACCTTGGCTCTTCTTAATGCTAACCACGGTATGTTTAGACCGGAATAACCAATACTTCGGTCCAAACCGGTATAACTTAGTGATTGCCGACCGAACTTACCGTAAGTTCTTTGGGACCGGAGTAATCTTCAGGTCTCTCGCAGACCGGAGTAACTTTACACCTCTGTTGGGCCGGAGTAACTTCATGGCCTTTTTACTCAGCCCTTCGCACTGTGGCCCATAACGGCCCATTACCCAGCTCGGCCCAATTTTCATATAAATTACCCTCTCAAATATCCACCCCATTAACCCCGTTGACATCTCTATACTCTCGAAATAATCAACAATCACTTAAATTTCTGTTTTATTATTATTATGGCAAAGCTTACAAGTGGTTTATAGGCATTGTTTAATATTGAAATATGTATAATTTTTTTAAAAAAAAATTATATATATATATATAATTATTAAAGAATGTATTAATTTTATTATTATTATGGCAAAGCTTACAAGTGGTTTATAGGCATTGTTTAATATTGAAATATGTATAATTTTTTTATAAAAAAAAATTATATATATATATAATTATTAAAGAATGTATTAAATTTTAGTGAAAGGTATTTGGTGTTTTTAAAATTTTTTGTCTTGTAATGGTGCCATAAGAAATTTTGTTAGCAATTCAAGACCCTATTATTATTATTATTCTTATTATTAGTTATTTATTTATTTTGATACAATGCTTGGGATCTCTATTCACTATTACTACAGGGGGTGAACATTTTAATTTTCATTTACTCATATCACCATATAAATATGATAGAGACTCAAAAAAATTACTAAATATTTAATAATTTATTTAATGTAATTTATTTAAGGTATTTAAATGTATTAATAACATTTACACAACACTCTTATTAGTCCATTGGTAATATTACTATTTTGATTGTTGAGATTTTCAAATTTAATTGATATAAGAATGGATGAAGTTCAACTTTTTGATGCTGAATAATTATAGTTATATATTATCAAACTTTCTATTGCGATATAAATTATTAGATTTTTTTTTTTTTTTTGATCAGATATAAATTATTAGATTGATAAAATAAAAACTTATGCAGTAATAATATGTTTTACTGAGACTTTTTATATTTTAAATATGGATTATGGTCTTCCATTTGTTGATCAAAAATTAGTTCGCCAAACAATCATTCTTGACCAATTTTCCCCATTGCAAGGATGAAAATTCTCCCATGTATTGACAATTTTATCGCATCATTCACATGTTTCAATAATGGCCTTAGCAATCAAATCTTAACCATTCCTCTACGAAAATCATATGAATAGGTTAGGATTATTCAACTCACTATCAAATTTTATTCAAATTATATGAAAAGACTATGATTATCATATTGATTTAATTTTTTATATAAATAATATATACGAAGGATTCGGAAAAATAAACAGGTTGGATCATTAAAATGAAACTCATGGTGAACTCCACGGGCTTAGATAATACTCTCTAATCCAAATTACGGACGAAAAAGGATCCAAATCCAATAATAATACCCTATCCATTTTTCAAATGTTGTTACTATTGTATTATTATGTTGGGATAGTTTAACTCTCTCCAATTTCTCCCCTCATTTCAAGTACTTACAATATTCATAATTTAAATTCTTATCCAAATCCTAATTTTTCCAATATTACATACATAGTATTATATATGATTTGATAAAGAGTGGTGGAGGATACTTCTCAGCAGTCCCACTGAACCACAACACAACCGACCAAAGCTGGTGGATGGGGACATGTAATGTAATGGCTACATAGGATTTTGTTCGGATAAGCATCACAGTTTATTAATAAAGTTTGCATTTATTTAGGCCAAGTTTGACATATTGCAAAAAAGTCAAAAAATTAAAAAGTTACTCAAAAAGTTAAAAAGTTAACACTATTCACCAAAAGTCAACAATTACAGTTGCATAACTCCCAATCCTAATTTTTCTCTACAAATCAATTTTTACAATTTTTTATTACATATTTTTTCATAAAAAGTCAAAAAGTTAACCCAAACATCTATATTTTCTTCCTCAATTTTTTAATTCAAAAAGACAAAAAGTACACTTATTTAAGACACCACAAACAACCCCTTACTCTCAACAAAAAAACGAACCCTCCATGTGCATGAAGGTCTACTGTTACAAGTTGACCCAACTCAGTGCGCCTAAAAGGCGGAAATTATTCTGTGCTTATGAACTAATGCTCTATTTCATTCACTAATTGATATATTTTATTTTATTTTATTTATTTATTTTTCTAAAATTCAAACTTAAATCGTAAAAGTAATGAATTCTATAAATAAAACCAATAAATATTAATTGAAGTGCCATTTAAACTTTCTGTAAGAGAACATAATAGGTTCTCCTGAAAGGCCACACTAGAGGCGGCACTTAGCTAAAGTGGGCATCTCTTGTAGAGGACAAAGTCAGACAATGATTAAATTTAAAAATATTTATTGATTTTAAAATATTATCATAATATGTGTACATAATATTCTCGATTAATGAATTACACATACTGAAATAGATGCAATTGATATTGTCTTCCACCAAGTTAAGTATTCATTCCATAACTACTAATTTGATTAATCCAAAAACATCATACAAATATCAATATACCAAAATGATGTTTCCAAATATTTCAAAATTACTAAACAATTACACAGTTCAAAGGATGGCAGATTAACAAAGCAAATCATATTAACCAAAGCAAATTATTGTGTACAACATTGGACTAAATCATCGTTGTGAATTCATTTCATGTCTTCATCACCGGCCTCACCAGTCCCAAACCGTTGGAGTCAATCATCTCGATGCAAATTCATTTCATGTCTTCATTGCAGGCCTCACCAGCCCCAAACCAGAACCGCTACCCAAATGCTTGAAATCTGTAGCTACCAGATGATCATCATGACCAGCAAAACCTGTCCCTCCTTTTTCCAGGGGAACCAAATTCCTCTCTTTACATCCTTTGTTACAGACAAGACAAACCTTATCGACAGCCATGAACTTATCTCCACACTTCTTGCAAAAGACATGCCCACAAGAACTTAGGGCCACAAGTGACAGTGTATTGGTAAGGGTGACCTTGCAGCTAGGACAGATATAAGTCTTCTCAAGATAATTCGATTTCTCATCATCATAACTGTCTTCAGTAAAGTAGATTGGGAAAAGGGTCTTCAACTTGAGTTTTTCCTTGCCTTCGGGACAGGTTGTACCGGTGGATGGAGCTTCTACCTTAGCAGGAGCTTCTGGTGTGGCAGAGGGAAGCCAAAATGCTTTCATGGTTCGCAGCGCTTCCTCCTCATAAGAGGTGGCCTTCACACTGTTTGCACCGTGGAAGCCATTCTTGCCCTTGTTATAGTTCTTATCACTGTATTGTGGTACAGCGCCGTGGTTTTGCTGATCAAAAGCATCAAGCTCTCTGGCTTTTTGCAGCATTAACTTCTCCTCTTCCTCATCTTTTTCTTGCTTCTGCTGAGCAGCATGTGCAGTTAGCTTCCTGCCAGACAAAGTAAAATAATTTCAGTGTGATATTGACAAACAAATAACAGATAATATGGCGGAATCATTACAAAGTATAACCAACCACGTAAACAACGAATGTTACCAAGAACATGTTATTGGGTAAGTATTTGGAGTGTAGGTATAGCAAGTGGGACAGATTTCGCTATTATTTCACATCTTTAATTGGAAACCATCATACTTATTTAACTTTTCAATTAACAGTAGTAATTTATGGGACAGAATCGATAAATTTAGTACTTAGATCCTATGAGTACCTGGCCCCAAATATTTGTGACAAGGCTTTGTTAAGTTGAAGTAGTTAGTGTATTGTAAATTGGCAAGTCGAATATTTTACATGGACTCCTCTTCTAAATTTGTAAAATTCCCATGTCAGACAGTTGACACTGAAGGGTATGGGATATGGGTCTGATATGCCAAGTTGGACATTCACCCAATAACTAATGGAGTTTACTAATATACCTATTCTTAAGACTTTCATTTTAGTCTGTAAATATCATTTTACACATAAAAATAAAATAAGTAAACCTGATTTCCTTGATATGAGCATTATATGAACGGATACCTAGACTCATACCTGCCCAACACCCATACCAAAGTCCATCTAACATACTCACCCATGCCTACTACCCCACAAAACCCAAACCCAAACCCAACCACGCTCACCTAAAAATACAACCACAACTTCATGAGAGAGGTACTAAGAAAATTGTGGTGTTTGAAAGTTGTAAATTGTAATTGAAATCTTCAAAAAATATTTCTCTAGCATCTGTTGAGATGGACACTAATTGAAACAGGTCAAGGTTCTCACAATCACTTGAACAATGATATCCAAGTAAACCATAGACACAATTGATCTAATGATCACCATTGCAAGTCGTTCTTCTTTTGTTTTGTTCTTTTTTTTTGGTTTTGTTTTTTTGATAAATCACCATTGCAAGTCATTCTTCATTCCATACAACTGCCAGATCTACAAAAAACTTAAAAACAAATTTCCCTTACAAACCATACGATCAAATATGAGTCTAGAAAGTAGTCAAATAAGAGATTTGTGCAAAATAAATAAAATTCAGACTAACAATGCATTTTTCCAAGAATCAGTGCTTATCTTAGAATCATTTCAAACAACTGATTATACATATCCAACTCCACATCTTTTGATAAAATTTACAATACATGAGCTCAAAGTAGAACTAATTAATATTCTAGGTGTGCAAGAAACATGCCTTCAAAGATGATTTGCAGCATAGAACACATTCATAAAATGCGTAAAGCTGAGATGAGGATACTTAGAGATGGATGTGTGATAAAATTAAGAATGATAGAATCAGAATGAATAAAAAAAACAACACCCAATTAGTATACATTAATGTGTGCTTGGGAGAGGAAAGATTAAGTACATACCTAACCTTTAGCATAATGCACAAAGTGATGATCCCAAGACTTGAACCCATAACCTCAAGGTTATTAGGCCAAGTCTTAACCATTGAACCAATGGTACGGGTAGCAGCACCAATTGAATATAAATTAAGAGAGGACAAGCAAAGATAATTTGGTCAAGTGCAACAAAACCAACAGATGCAACAATAAGGAAGAGTGATATTACCACTGTAAATAAAAATGTTATGAAAAAGAAGACCTAAATTGACATGGGACAAGGTAGTAAACTCACATGTGAGCAAATAGCCCTGAATAGCCCTGAATGATTCATACAGCCAACCTCACTTCATTGGGACCCAAGGCTTGGTTTGATTTGGTTTAAGAAAAGCCATCAATTTGTTAAGCATGTAGAGTATGTCCATATTATAAATCCACCAAATGGCTCACTTGTCTAAAGGGCTACAACCAATATTTCTAGTCAAAATGTGAGAAGCATCACTAGCAATTTAAAGATTCTAGGTACAGCCTAAAAAGGTGGTACCAATTACCAACCACTATTACATAAATATATGAAACCCCTAGCTTTTCCTGACTATTATTATGGTCAACGAATCATGCTCTCTAATATAAAGAAAATGGTGAATCCTTCTAAATAATTTAACTATGATCGTTTTGTAATATGTTGTTGCCCACACACATCAAGGTAGAAACTCACCCAACACAATAATTTTAAGATAATTTAACACAATCATGGTTTATATTTAGATGCACGATGCAGAGGATCATTTATATAGTATAAATTAAATATATTCTAATAAATTTTTGTTGCTTATTTGTACTATTTACAATAAATGTCTACATTATAATAGCATTTAAACTATTAACATAAGCTTGGTATATTTTCACTAATGAAATATATATACTCCTCAACATTGAAAACCAAAATTGAAAGATCTATAAAAGATTTCCATAATTGTTCCTAAGAGAAAAGTCAAAATCTAAGAAAAATATATGTTCTGTACAAATTTCTTTCTCTTTGATAGCTTTTGTTTTATTTATTTGAGATTCATATGTTTGAATGGTCCCATTCCAGTTAGAGTCCTGATTTTATTTTGACAGGATTGAGGTTCTAACAAGATTCTTACTTCAAACAACAATTTTAGAGCGAAAACATCACACAACCCCGACCCCCCCCCCCAAAAAAAAAAGAAAAAAGAAAGAGTTTCCTGCAACTAGGGTTTTATACATAGGTCAACAAATCCATGATTAAGTATTCTCAAAATACCAGATTACATAAATGCACAGCTGATGCACATAATACCCATTAAGATATTTTTTTTAAGAGGCCTTTTCAGCTCCCCTTTTGTACTTTCAGTTTCAAATATGATCAAAGTGTTTTCTTGTTTGGTGTGGAGAGAGACCGCCCCCAGTCACAAGTCATTTAACCAAAATTGCAAACCCAACATGATTCTCCTCTCTATTATTCATACTTTCGTAGTTCCTTAATTTCAAAAAACTCATCCAGTCTATTGGCTTTGAATCATTCATGACTATTCTATCATGACCAACTTGTCCAATCACAGAGCTCACTTGTAAAGACACAAATTTAGAGCATGCTTCTTGAAATTCAGCTAGTCCAGGAACAACCCATCATAATACTATCAATATACGCATTCTAAATTTCTAATAGTAAGAAAAAATAGCAATGTAAACAACACCCTTTACAACTTCAGTGTGGATTGAGGGATCCCTTCCTCTACCATACAAAACAAACCAAATCAAATCAAACCAAACCAAGCCTTAAGTCCCATCAAATGGGGTTGGCTACATGTATCTTTCTTCTCCACATGGTCCTATCAAAGGCTATTTCGTTGGTCAAATTAAGTAGATTCATACCTCTATTTACAACGCTAACCAACGTTAATTAGACCTACCTCGTCCCCTAACACTTCCATCTACCTTTACAGTATCGCATCTCTACACTCCTGCCTCTGTTAGTCTCCGTTGAATATGACCAAACCATCTCAATCGATTCTCTCTCAACTTATCTTCTATCGGTGCTACTCCTACCCATTCCCGAATATATTCATTCATAATTCTGTCTTGTCTAGTCTTGCCACACATCCACCTTACATGTTGCTTCTTGGTTGCCCAACACTCCGTCCCATATAATATCGCTGGTCTAATAACCGTTTTATAGAACTTACCTTGAAGTCTAGTGGGTATTCATTTATCGCACAGTACTCCAGATGCACTTCTCCACTTACACTATCCCGCCTTAATCCTATGGGCCACATCCGCATCGACCCTAAATAACGAAAATCTTCACTCTTAGACAATTCTTGGTTCTCAATCTTCACTTCTCCTCTGTTTTCATTGTTATTGTTACTAAATTTACACTCTATGTACTCTGTCTTAGTTCTGCTTATCCAGAATCTTTTAGATTCAAGAACTTTTCTCCAAATTTTCAACTTTGTATTAACTCCTTCTCTGGTCTCAGCCACTAGCATTATATTGTTTGCAAAAAACATACACCATGACACGTCATTCTGAATATTTCTCGTCAATTCATCCTTAACTATAGCAAAAAGATAAGGACTTAAGGTAAATCCTTGGTGTAACTCTACAGTGATAGGAAATTCATTTGTCTCTCCAGCAAGCGATCTAATAGTGCTCACCACCCCTTCATACATGTCCCTAATCACATCAACGTAACATTTTGTCACCCCTTTCTTCGCTAACACCCACCATATTATATCCCGGGACACTCTATCATATGCTTTCTCAAGGTCAATAAACACCATACGAATGTCTCTTTTCTTTCTCTATACTCTTCTATTACTCTCCTCAAAAGATAGATCGCTTCTATTGTAGACCTGCCATTCTTTGACACCTTTGTTATATCTCGCAATCGGCGTTCTATCACCCTCTCCCACACTTTCATTATATGACACATTAGCTTGATTCCTTTATAGTTGTTGCAATTCTGGACATCTCCTTTATTCTCATAGATTGGCACTAAAATACTCTTCCTCCACTCATCTGACATGTTCCTAGTCAATAAAATTTTGCTAAACAACCTAGCCAACCAAACAATCCCCTTTTTATCCAAACAATTCCAAGCTTCAATAAGGATATCATCTGATCCTAAAGCCTTATTTGATTTCATCTTCTTAAGTGCAATCTCCACTTCAAAGTTCCTAATCCTGCGATAGAACCTATAGTCTTATTTTATCGTATTACTGGCTATTTCTTCTCATATTGCCGTACCTCCATGTTCCTCATTTAATAGTTTATCAAAATAGTTCTTCCATCATTCCTTAATCTCTCCATCCCTCACCAATACCTTAGAATCCTCACTCTTGATGCACTTAACTTGATTAAAATCTCTTGTTTTCCTCTCCCGTATCTTAGCAAGTTTGTGTGCCATCTTCTCTCCCTCTTTACTATCTAGTCTAGTGTATAGGTCATCATAAGCTTTCAACTTAGACTCTCTCACTACTTTCTTGACCTCCTTATTAACCAATCTATAGCTCTTAAAGTTTTCTTCAATTCTATCCTTTTGCCACTTTTTAAAGCACTCTTTTTTTGCTTTAACTACCGCTTGAGCCTCTTCCCTCCACCACCAAGTTTTCCTAGAGCTAGGTCCCGTTCCTTTCGATTCTCCAAGTGATTTCCTTGAGATTCTCCTCATACAATTGGCCATCGAGTTCCACATAGTGTTAACATCATCTTCCAAGTTCCAAGTACCTTCCTTATCCATTCTATTATTAAATATTTCTAATTTATCCCCTTCTAGGTCCACCATCTCATCCTACGAAGCCCAACATCCTTCCTAACTTGGTATTACCCTCTAAAACATAAATCTAGTACCAAAATCCTATGTTGAGAGGTCAGGCTCTGTTCATGAATCACCTTACAATCATTGCATTTTAGGCAGTCCACTTTTCTCACTAAGAAGTAATCTATTTGGCTCTTAACTGACCCACTCTTAAAGGTTATCAAATACTCATCCCTCTTTTTATACATAGTACTGGCCACCACCAGGTCAGAAGCCAATGCAAAATTTAAGATACTCTCTCCAGCCTCATTTCTGTCACTAAAACCGTATCCACCACGCACATTTTCATAGCCTAGTTTATCTATGCCTACATGGCCACTAAAATCTCCACCTATAATCAGGTTCTCTCCTACGGGTATCTCCTGTAAGATCTCATCCATTTGTTCCCAAAAATCCCTCATAGTCTGATCATCTAATCCTACTTGAAGGGCGTATGCACTTATAACATTCACTATATTCCCTCCAATAACTAGTTTAACTAATATAATCATATCCCTTTCCTAACGACCGCCATTACATTCTCCACAAGACTCTTGGCAATTAAGATTCCTACCCTCATTCCTACGTCTATCCTTACCACTATAATACAGTTTAAAACCGGTATCCTCAATTTCCCTAACTTTCTCACCCGTCCACTTAGTTTCTTGTACGAAAGTTATACTTACTCTCCTCCTAATCATAACATCTACCAACTCCATCGTCTTACCAGTTAAGATTCCTATATTCCAAGTGGCTACCTTAAACCTATAGTCTTGGACTAGATTCTTTATCCGCGCTCGTCCAGGAAAACACGAGAACGTTTGCCCATTTTTCACTGCACCCAAGCATCAATGCGGCGTCCTTTGCTCACTTTTCGAAACACCCGGAGGCAGGCGCAACGCATCACTTGAGGGGAACAACCTAGCATTTAAATGATTCAAAGTAAGATTCATTGTCATAAGGGATCCGAGCGGCTTTTTTACGTGTTGGCTGTCGACTGCCTAAAACAGTCTTAGTTTTTGTTTTTCCTTCTTGGCTTTGTTTTAGCTTTCTATGTTGATTTCTTGTGAGGAGTTTTCTTTAATTTGCTTCTTTTTTTCCTTTTTCCAAGGTATGCCTCTCTAGCAGTTTTTTTTTGCAGCTTTGCTAGTGAAATAAAATCATAATTTACCAGGAAAAAAAAATTAATTAAGACCAAAAACCTATTCATTTATTCATTAATCATGACATGTAGATAAACTCCCAACAAAAATCTCCACAGACAGCAGCATTAAAATCACATCCAACCGAAAAGATTCAATTTTTAACAAAATAAAGTAAGAATTAAATCAATATACAGATTCCAGATATCAAGCTGATCAGACAATAATTTTAAAATTGCATACAGATATACAATTATTTCATTGCAAAACAAGAATTCATAAACCCAATCACAGCAAGGACTAACCTTTGAATATCTTTCTTCTGAGACAACAAGCACTCGAGAATGCATTCTTTGCAGAAGACGTGGCCTTTCTGGCAACACATAGGATCGATCAAGGGTTTCAAGCAGAGGGAACAAGCGTCGAATGGCTTAACCGAGTCCTTGCCCAGCCTCTCCTTCTGAGTCCCGTACCCGAGCTTTCGCTTCTCATCGTATGTGAAGAACGCGAGGTCGTTGCTATCCTCGCTCCTCTCTGGATTTCGGGTCGTCTCTTTCATTATCAACGGCTCTCGCCTTCACCTGTATAGAGCCCCCAATTTGAGTGAGGGCTGAGAATACTGATGTTTCGGCTTTGGATGTGTTATCAAACCCAATATACACTTTCTCTCTCTCACTTCACTTTTTCCCACCCCCCCAAAACCGACTCATCCTGCTGCCCATGTCTCTTCTTTTTTACACCACATACCAGCCAGCCACCAGGGATCTCTTCTTTTTTGAAAAACATAATCCATTCTCCATCCAAAACCATTATCACACATCCACCGCCCACATCCCCCACTTTCTTTATACCCATCTTTTCTTTTATTTTATTATATACCCTGTGCTGGTTCCATTTATATATATATATATTAAAATAATCAATCATAACATCACACCCCTGTGCTGGTTCCACCCATATGGGCTTGTCTTCTATTATTATTATTATTATTAAAAAAAAAAAAAAAAAAAAAAAAAACCGACAAACTCCTTGACCCGTAGATATATATAATAATAATAATAATATAATAAATAAATAATATTATATGTAATATGTGCATAATATATTGTTGAGAATACAATGTATTATTGAGTTTTTATCATGTTATATATAGTTTTTAATATTTATACAGTATATATATATTATTTTATTACGTATAATATAATTATTTTAATTATATAATCATTTTAATTTTAATTATTGAGTTTCAATATTATTATTAAATTTTTTTTTGTGTTGTCGATTGCGTAGGGTTAGGGTGAAAGTTAACATTTGTCGGTTTGGAATGAGTACATGTACTGAGAGAGTTTCTAAAGGTTGGCTTGAGATATAGGCAAAAGTCGAAAATGGGAATAGAGGTAGGGTAGGGGTAGGGGTGGGGGTGGACTTCGACTCATATTCTTATCCATATTGACTAATAATTATAGAAGTTCAAAGGTTTGGATGATAAATTTAAAAAATTTGAGGGGTTAAATTGAAAATTATAGAAAATGATAGGGACTTAATGATATATAAATGTGCATAGACAACTACACTTGCTGATTTCTAGGGTTCGAACATCATTCACAATCTGTTCCACATAAATTTGATTCAGAGTCCGATTAGGGTTCTGATAATTTTGATCGGAGAGATGCCTCAGAGCAACTCGAAGAACAACAAGACCTCGCGTTCTTCACATACGATGAGAAGCGAAAGCTCGGGTACGGGACTCAGAAGGAGAGGCTGGGCAAGGACTCGGTTAAGCCATTCGACGCTTGTTCTCTGCTTGAAACCCTTGATGATCCTATGTGTTGCCAGAAAGGCACGTCTTCTGCAAGAATGCATTCTCGAGTGTTGTTGTCTCAGAAGAAAGATATTCAAAGGTTAGTCCTTGCTGTGATTGGGTTTATGAATTCTTGTTTTGCAATGAAATATATATAGTATGCAATTTTAAAATTATGTCTGATCAGCTTGATATCTGGAATCTGTATATTGATTTAATTCTTACTTTATTTTGTTAAAAATTGAATCTTTTCGGTTGGATGTATTTTATATGCTGCTGTCTGTGGAGATTTTTGTTGGGAGTTTATCTACATGTCATGATTAATGAATAATGAATAGGTTTTTGGTCTTATAATTTAATTTCCTGGTAAATTATGATTTTATTTCACTAGCAAGCTGCAAAAAAAATGCTAAGAGAGGCATACCTTGGAAAAAGGAAAAAAGAAGCAAATTAAAGAAAACTCCTCACAAGAAATCAACATAGAAAGCTAAAACAAAGCCAAGAAGGAAAAACAAAAACTAAGACTGTTTTAGGCAGTCGACGCCAACACGTAAAAAGCCGCTCGGATCCTTATGACAATGAATCTTACTTTGAATCTTTAATGCTAGGTTGTTCCCCTCAAGTGATGCGTTGCGCCTGCCTCCGGGTGTTTTTGAAAAGTGAGCAAAGGACGCCCATCTGATGCTTGGGTGCAGTGAAAATGGGCAAACGTTCTCGGTGTTTTCCTGGACGAGCGCGAATAAAGATTAGTCCAAGACTATAGGTTTAAGGTAGCACTTGGAATATAGGAATCTTAACTGGTAAGACGATGGAGTTGGTAGATGTTATGATTAGGAGGAGAGTAGTATATTTCGTACAGAGAAACTAAGTGGACGGGTGAGAAAGTTAGGGAAATTGAGGAACATTTTTTAAACTGTATTATAGTGGTAAGGATAGACGTAAGGAATGAGGGTAGAAATCTTAATTGCCAAGAGTCTTGTGGAGAATGTATGGCGGTCGTTAGGAAAGGGATATGATTATATTAGTTAAACTAGTTATTGGAGGGAATATAGTGAATGTTATAAGTGCATACGCCCCTTCAAGTAGGATTAGATGATCAGACTATGAGGGATTTTTGGGAACAAATGGATGAGATCTTACAGGAGATACCCGTAGGAGAGAACCTAGATTATAGTGGAGATTTTAGTGGCAATGTAGGCATAGATAAACTAGGCTATGAAAATGTGGTGGTGGATACAGTTTTAGTGACAAAATGAGGCTGGAGAGAGTTATCTTAAATTTTGGCATTGGCTTCTGACCTGGTGGTGGCCAGTAACTATGTATAAGAAGAGGGATGAGTATTTGATAACCTTTAAGAGTGGGTCAGTTAAGACCAAATAGATTACTTCTTAGTGAGAAAAGTGGATGCCTAAATGCAATGATTGAAGGTGATTATGAACAGAGCCTGACTCTCAAGCATAGGATTTTGGTACTAGATTTATGTTTTAGAGGGATACCAAGTTAGGAAGGATGTTGGGCTTCGTAGGATGAGATGGTGGACCTAGAAGGGGTAAATTAGAATATGCTTATAAGAGAAGATGAGAAGAAGGTACTTGGACTTTAGTTCGGGGTGCGGGGAAAAAAAAATTGTGGGTATTATCGGAGGCTATTTGGGGCGTGGTAGGGTTTAGGATTTTTAGGAGGGGTAGGGGTTTTTTGGTGTGAGTTGAGGAGAAGAGATGACGAGCCCACCACCCCCACGACTTTGGGGGTAAATGACTGCGTTGGGGGTGGTGGCTGGGGGGGGGGGGAAAAATAAAAAACAAAAGTGATCTTATATACGAGCTGAGCCAGGGTCTGCCCTCGGTGACCGCCACCCCCCCCCCGCCCGGGGGAGGGAAATGAAATAGCCGGCCGCGATGTCGAAAGCTGCATTGGAAGGCTGAGAGCGGATGGACAGGTAGTAAGCGGGACAAAGCAATGTATATGTATCGTTATTTTTTTGTTTCAGGGGGGGGGGGGGGGGCTGGTACCCCCCCCCCCCCGCCCCGCCCCCCGCCCCCCACCGCCCCCCCCCCCCGAGTTGGCGGTATGTCTGCGCCCCCAAATATGTTTGAAACAGACATTTAACAAATATCCACGGCAGAACAGAAAAGTAAAAATAGAGACGGTGGCAAGAGTGTGTTTTATATATTCCACGGGGAAAAAAAAAATGTAAAAGAGATACAGAGAAGAAGAAGAAAACGGGGGCGCGGAAGGGGGGGGGGTGGGAGGGTTGGGGTGGGGTGGCCAAGGGGGCGTGGGGTGGCGAGGGGTTGGGGGGAGGGGGAAACAGAGAAAAAACACTACAATAAAAACGTTGTTGCACCTTCTCAAGTCCTTGCATGCTCCAAAGTATGAGTGGTGCTCTGACGGGGGGGGGGGGGGGGGTTGGCGCAAGCTCGGAGATTCAAATCAAAAAAACAAAAAAATAAAAAACATAGGTTTGTCTCCGGCACCCCCCGCCTGCCCCCCCCCCCCCCCCCAAAAAGGGGGGGGGAAAAAGGAAACCGCCACCCACAAACATTTTGGTGCTGACACTTGGCGAATCGAAAGGAACGGGCCCCTAGCTTACGGAAACTTGTGGTGGAGTTGGAAGAGGTCAAGCGAGTGTTAAAGCGAAAAAAGAAGATGCTTAAAAAGTGACAAAAATGATAGAACTGAAGAAACAATTTAGAGTATAGATTGGTTAATAAGGAGGTCAAGAAAGTATGAGAGAGTCTAAGTTGAAAGGCTTATGATTGACCATACACACTAGACTAAGTAGTAAAGAAGGGAGAGGAAGATGGACAACATACGAATTGCTAAGAATACGGAGTAGAGGAAACAGGAGATTTTAGAATCAGGTTAAGTGCATCAAGAGTGAGGATTCTAAAGTATTTGTGAGGGACTTGGAGAAGATTAAGAATATGGAAGACACTATTTTGGATAACTATTAAATAGAGAACATGGAGGTACCGGTCGAATAGAAAGAAGCATAGGCCAAGTAATGACGATACATAAGACTATAGGTTCTAGTCGCAGGATTAGGAACTTTTGAGTGGAGATTGCACTTAAGAAGATGAAATTCAAATAAGCTTAGGATCAGATGATCCCTATTGAAGGCTGGAATTGTTTGAAAAAAGGGGATTGTTGGTTTGAGTAGTTGTTTAGCAAATTTTATTGACTAGGAACATGTGCCAGATGAGTGGGAAGAGTTTGTTAGTGCCAATCTATGAGAATAAAGTGAGATGTCCAAGAATTGCACCAAACAATATAAGGAATAAGCTAATGTGTCATATAAATGAAAGTGTGGAGAGGGTGATAGAACGCCAATTGGCGAGATATAACAAAGGTGTCAAAGAATGGCAGGTCTACAATATGGAAGCGATCTTGCTTTTGAGGAGAGTAATAGAAGAGTATAGAGAAAGAAAAGAGACATTCGACCTGGTGTTTAGTTGACCTTGGATAAGACATATGATAGTTCCCGTGATATAATATGGTGGGTGTCTAGCGAAGAAAAGGCGTTGACAAAATGTTACGTTTGATGTGTTAGGGACATGTATGCATAAGGTGTGACACTATTTAGATCGCTTAGCTGGAGAGCAAATGAATTTCTAACACTGGTAGAGTTACACCAAGGATTTACTATTAGTCTCTTATCTTTTTGCTCTATAGTTAGGATAATTGACGGAAATATGTGCAAATGACGTCTCATGGTGTATGCTTTTTGCAAACAATATAATGCTGTAGTGAGACGCAGACGAGGAGTTAATAGAAAGTTGAAAAATTTGAGAAAGTTCTTGAATCTAAAAGATTCTGAGATAAGCAGAACTAAAGAAGAGTACATGAGTTATAAATTTTAGTAACAATAACAATGAAACGAGAGGAGAAGTCGAAGATGAGAACCAGAAAAATTGTCTAATAAGAGTGAAGATTTTCTTATTAGGGGTCGTACAAATAGGGAGATGATGAGAGACCCATAGGATTAAGGGGGATATGTAAGTGGAAAAGTGCATCTGGATGTCTTGTGCCGAATAATATGAATACCCACTTAGACTTCAGTAGTTCTTAAAGGTTATTAGACCAGCGATAGTTATATGGGGACCGTGAGTGTTTGGGCAGCAAGAGCAACATGTAAGGTGATGTTGTGGGCAAGATTAGCATAAAGATATGTGCAAATATGATGGATAGAGATAACCGCACCCCGACCCGAAAAAGTTGAAAAAAACTCGATTGAGACTGCGTGTTATATAAACGCTACAAGGCGGAAGAAGTCTTATGGGAGTCGATATTCTGTGGGAGGGGGGGGAAGGTAATTGAATGGGGAAGGTGTCCGTGGGGGGGAGGGGGGGACGTGATTAAAGAATTGGGGGGTGAAAAAAAGTTAAAATCTGGGGCCCCCCCATCGATAGATTAGACAAGTTGGAGATATAGGTTGGTAATTAGAGGTAGAACCTACAGGCTAAGAGTGTAATTGCGAACTTAAAGAGATAGTCGGGAAATAAGGCTTGTAGAATACTACTGTAACAGCAAGTGCTTTTGTAGGAGGTGAAGAAGATACATGTAGCCCAACCCATTTGATGGGATTAAGGCTTGGTTTGGTTGATTTATTTGGTTTGTTTTGTATTAGAGGATAGGATCCCTCAATCCACACTGAATTGTAAAGGGTTTGTTTACATTGCTATTTTTTTTACATATTAGGAAATTTAGAATGCGTAATTGATTAGTTTAATGTTAATGAATGCCGGTTTGTTCCTGGATAGCTAATTTCAAGAAGCATCTCTAAATTTGTGTCTTTTAACAAGTTGAGCTCTGTGATTGGAAAGTGGTCATGATAGACAATCATCATGATGATTCAAGCCAATAGACTGGATGAGTTTTTTTGAAATTTAAGACACGAAAGTTGATATATGAGAGGAGAATATGTTGGGTTTTGCATTTTGGTTAAAGTATGTGATGGGGCGTCTTCTTCTCCACACCAAACAAGCAAAACTCTTTGGATCATATTGAAACTGAGAAAGTACCAAAGGGGAGCTGAAAGGCCTTAAAAAAATTTAATGGGATGTATGTTGCATCAGCTGTGGCATTTATGTAATCTGGTATTTTGAGATATCTAATATCATTGGATTTTGTTGACCTATTATAAAACCCTAGTTCAAAACTTTTTTTTTCTTTTTTTTTTTTTTTTTTGGGGGGGGGGGTCGGGTTTGTGTCATGTTTTCGCTCTAAAATTGTTGTTTGTAGAGTAAGAATCTTGTTAGAAACCTCAATTCTGTCAAATAAAATCAGACTACAACTGGAATGGGACATTCAAACATAGAATTTCAAATAAAATAAACAAATAGCTAATCAAAGACGAAAAAATTTGTAGCATGAACATATATTTTTCTTAGATTTGACTTTTCTCTTAGGAACAATTATGGAAATCTTTAAGATCTTTCAATTTTGGTTTTCAATGTTGAGGAGTATATTATTTTCATAGTGAAAATATACTAAGCTTATTTTAATAGTTTAAATGCGCTATTATAGATGTAGACATTTATTGTAATAGTACAAATAATGCAACAAAAATTATTAGAATATATTAATTTATCTATAATAAATATCCTGCATCGTGCATTTAATAATTAAACATGATTGTGTTAAATTATCTTTATATAATTATATGTGTTGGGTGAGTTTCTAACTTGCATGTGTGTGGGCAACAACATATACGAAAACGATCATCAGTTAAATTATTTAGTAAGGTTCACATTCTTTATATTTAGAGGCATGATGCGTTGACCATAATAATAGTCAGGAAAAGCTAGGGTTTCATATATTTATGTAATAATGGTCTGGTATTGGTACACCGTACTTTTTAGGCTTACCTAAATCCTTATAATTCTAGTGATGCTTTCTCACATTTTGAGCTAGAAATTTGCGTTGTAGCCTTTAGACAAGTGAGGCCATTTGGTGGATTTATAATTGACATACTCTAACTGCTTACAAATTGATGGCTTTTCTTACCAAGATAATGGAAATCACCAAGGCCTTGGTCCCAATGAGTGAGGTTGGCTGTATGAATCATTCGCTTCGGGCTAGTTTGCTCACATCTGTGAGTTTACTACCTTGTCCAGTCAATTAGGTCTTCTTTCTTCATCAAATTTTTTTATTTACAAGTGGAATATCATCTTCTTATGTTGCCTCTGTTTTGTGTTTTGTTGCACTTGACCAATTATCTTTGCCTTGTCTACTCTATATTTATATTCAATTGGTGTATGCTACCCGTACCATGTTCATTGGTTGTAATGCTGCCTAATAACCTTGGAGGTTTATGGGTTCAATCTTGGACTCATCACTTTGTGCATTATGCTAAAGTTGGTATGTACTTAATCTTCCTGCTCCCAAGCACACCATTAAATGTATACCTAAATGGGTTGTTTTTTTTATTCATTCTGATTCTACTCAATTCTTATTTTAATCAAACCATCCATCTCTCTAAGTCTCCTCATCTCAGCTTTACGCATTTTATGAATGTTTTCTATGCTGCAAATCATCTTATGAAGGCTGTTTCTTTGCACAACCTAGAATATTAATTAGATTCTACTTTGAGCTTGTATTGTAATTTATCAAAAAATGTGTAGTTGGATATGTATAACTCATGTTTTGAAATGATTCTAAATAAGCACTGTTCTTGGAAAAATGCAGTTTGTTAGTCATGAATTTTATTTATTTTGCACAAATCTCTTTATTATTACTACTTTCAGACTACATATTATGTCGTATGTTTGTAAGGGAAATTTGTTTTTGTTTTTTCGTAGATCGGCGGTTGTATGGAATGAAGAATGACTTGCATGGTGCATTATCATAAAAAAGCAAAACCAAATAAAGAAAGGAACAAGAACAGAAAAGAACGTACTTGCAAATGGTGACATTAGATCAATTGGTGGTCTATGGTTTACTTCGGGATATCATTGGTCAAGTGATTGTCGAGAACTTGACCTGTTTAATTAGTGTCCATCTCACCAGATGCTAGAGAAATATTTTTTGAAGATTTCAATTACAATTTACAACTTCATCAAACACCACAATTTTCTTAGTAACCGTCTTCTCAGTGAAGTTGTGGTTGTTTATTTTTTAGGTGGCGTGGTTGGGTTTGGGTTGTTGTGGGGTAGTAGGCATGGGTGAGTATGTTAAGAATGGACTTTGGTATGGGGTGTTGGGCAGGTATGAGTCTAGGTATCGTTCATTAAATGCTCATATCAAGGAAATCAGGTTTCTTATTTATTTTTTATGTGGTAAAATGATATTTACAGACTAAAATGAAAGTCTTAAGAATAGTATATTTTAGTAAACTCCTTAGTTATTGGGTGATGTCCAACTTGGCATAATCAGACCCATATCCCATACCCTTCGTGTCAACTGTCTGACATGGGAATTTTACAAATTTAGAAAGAGGAAGTCCATTCGTAAATATTACGACTTGCATTTACAATACACTAACTATTCAACTTAACAAAGCCTTTGTTCACAATATTTGGGGCCAGGTACTCATAGGATCTAAGTACTATTTATTCGGATTCTGTCCATAAATTATACTGTTAATATGAAAAAGTTAAATAAGTATGATGGTTTCCCAATTAAAGATGTTGAATAATAGCGAAATTGTCCCACTTGCTATAACACTACACTCCAAATACTTACCCAATAACATGTCTTGGGTAATCATTCGTTGTCTTACGTGGTTGGTTATACTTTGTAATGATTCCGCCATATTATTGTTATTTGTTTGTCAATATCACACGAAACTTATTTACTTTGGTCTGGCAGGAAGCTAACTGCAGCATGCTGCTTAGCAGAAGCATGAAACAAAATGAGGAAGAGGAGAAGTTTGCTGCAAAAAAGCAGAGAGCTTGATGCTTTTGGATCAGCAAAACCACGGCGCTGTCAAACACAATACAGTGATAAGCACTATAACAAGGGGCAAGAAAGGATTCCACGAGTGATAACAGTGTGATAGGCCACCTCTTATGAGGAGGAGCGCTGCGACCATGCAAAGGCATTTTGGCTTCCCTCTGCCAACCAAGAAGCTCTGCTAAGGCGTAGAACGCATGACATCACCGTGCATACCCGTGTCCCCGAAGGCATAGGTAAAACTCAAGTTGAAGAACACTTTTCCAATCTACTTACTGAAGACAGTTATGATGATGAGAAATCGATTAGTCTTGAGAAGACTATTATTGTCCTAGCTGCAAGAGTCACCCTTACCAAATAACTGTACTTGTGGCCCTAAGTTCTTGTGGGCATGTCTTTTGCAAGAAGTGTGGAGATAAGTTCATGGCTGTCGATAAGGTTGTCTGTGCTGTAACAAAGGATGTAAAGAGAGGAATTTGGTTCCCGTGGAAAAAGGAGGGACAGGTTTTGTGGTCATGATGATCATCTGGTGCTACCGATTTCAAGCAATTTGGGTAGGGTTCTGGTTTGGGGCTGGTGAGGCCTGCAATGAAGGACATGAAATGAATTTTATCGAGATGATTGAATCAAACGGTTTGGGAAGCTGGTGAGGGCCGGTGATGAAGACATGAAATGAATTCCAATGATGATTTAGTCCAAATGTTGTATCACATAATTAATGCTTTGTAATATGATATGCTTTAGTTAATCTGCCATCCTTTGAAACTGTGTAATTGTTTTGTAATTTTGAAATATTTATGGAAACATCATTTTGGGTATATTGATATTTGTATGATGTTTTTGGATTAATTTCAATTAGTAGTTATGGAATGAATTACTTAACTTGGTGGAGACAATATCAATTGATCTTATTTCAGTATGTGTAATTCATTAATCGAGAATAGTTATGTACACAATATTATGATAATATTTTAAAATTAATTAATATTTTTAAATTTAATCAAATTGTCTGACTTTGTCTCTATCAAAGAGATGCCACTTTAGCTAAGTGCGCTCTAGTGTGGCTTTCAGGAGAACTATTATGTTCTACTTAACATGAAAGTTTAAATGGCACTATCAAATTAATATTTTTATTGGTTTTATTTATAGAATATCATTAACTTTTACGTATTTACGTTTTGAATTTTAGAAAAAATAATAAATAAATAAAAAAAATTATAATCAAGTTAGTGAAGTGAAATAGAGCATTAGTTCATAAGCACTAAGAATATTTCCACCGCCTTTTGGCGCACTGGAGTTGGGTCAACTGTAACAGTAGACCCTTCATGCCCCATGAGGGTTCGTTTTTTTGTTGAGAGTAATAAATGCCAAAATTTATTAATAACTGTGATGCGCTTATTCCGAACAAATCGTATGTGCCATTAATTACATGTCCCATCCACAGCTTTGGTTCGGATTGTCGTTGTGGTTCGATGGGACTGCTGAGAGTATGCCTCCAGCCGGCGGCCACTCTTTATATGCAATCATATTAAATACTATGTGATGTAATATTGGAAACATTAGGATTTGATTAAGAATTTAAATTATGAATAATTGTAGTACTTGAATGAGGGGAGAAATTGGAGAGAGTTAACTATCCAAACCATAATAATACAATAGTAACACATTTGCAAATGGATAGGGTAAATTATTATTGGATTTGGATCCTTTTTTCGTCCGTAATTATTGATAGAGAGTATTTATCTCAAGCCCGTGGGTTCACCATGAGTTTCATTTTAATGATCCAACCTGTTTTATTTTTGCCGAATCCTTCGTATGATATTCTTTATATAAAAATTAAATCAATATGATAATGCATAAGTCCCTTTTTCATATAATTTGGAATAAAATTTGATAGTGAGTTGAAATAATCTAACCTATCCATTATGTTGTTGCGTAGAGGAATGAGTTAAGATCTTGATTGCTTAAGGCATTATTGAGAACTATGTGAATGATGCGATAAAATTGTCAAATACATGGAGAATTTTCATGTCCTTGCAATGGGGAAATTGGGTCAAGAATGATTTGTTTGGCGAACTAATTTTTGATGCAACAAATGGAAGACCATATTCAATATTTAAAAATATAAAAAGTCTGCAGTAAAACATTTATTACTGATAAGTTTTTTTATTTTATCATCTATAATAATTTATATTGATCAAAAAAAAAAAAAAATCTAAATAATTTAATTCACAATAGAAAAGTTTGATAAATATATAACTATAATTTTCAGCATCAAAAGTTTGAACTTCATCGCTTTCTTATATCAATTAAATTTGAAGTAGATCTCAACAATCAAAATAGTAATTTACGCAGTGGACTAGATAAAGACTGTTGTAGTAAATGTTATTAAATACATTTTAAATACCTTAAATAATTACATTAAATAAATTATTAATATTTAGTACTTTATTTGAGTTTTCTATCATATTTATATGGTGATATGAGTAAATGACAAATTAAAAATGTTCACCCCCTGTAGTAATAGTGAATAGAGATCCCAAGCATTGTATTCAAAATAATAAATAACTAATTAATAAGACATATAATAATAATAGGGTCTTTGTCTGCTAAACGAAAATTCTTATTGCACCATTACAAGACAAAAATTTATTAAAAACACAACCGCGAAATACCTTTCACTAAAATTTAAATACATTTCTTTAATAATCTATATATATATATATAATGTTTTTTTTAAACCAAAATATACATATTCAAATATTAAAACAATGCCTATAAACCGACTTGCTAAGCTTTGCCATACAATAATTAATAACAGAAATTTAATGATTGTTGATTATTCTCGAGAGTATAAGAGATGTCAACGGGGTTTAATGGGTGGGATATTTGAGAGGGTAATTTATATGAATTGGGCGCGAGCTGGGTAAATGGGCCGTTAAATGGGCCACAGTGCGCAGGGCTGAGTAAAAAGGCCCTGAAGTTTACTTCCGGCCCAAGAGGAGTGTATATAAGGTTACTCCGGTCTGGCGAGAGACCTGTAAGTTACTTTGGTCACCGTGTCCCAAAGAACTTTACGGTAAGGTTCGGTTCGGCACTCACATAAGTTATACCGGTTTGGGACGAAAGTATTGGTTATTCCGGTGCTAAACATACCGTGGTTAGCATTAAGAAGAGCCAAGGTAAGAGAGTGAATGGAAGGGCCGAGCTAATGCTTATCTCGCGTCTAGTCTGCGGCTTGTTCTCAGCATAGCTGATGGCTTACACGTCATGTTGAAGTCTCGACCATGGTAGACCATCTCACTTGGTTTATGCAGTGAGGGGGGTGGTTGAAGGAATAAGCATTATCTTTCAGGAGTATGAATCCCCTAGGAGGACTCCTCATGGAGGAGTAAAAGTCCTACTAGGATTGGCTACAGCGGAACACTATAAACAGCTTACAACCTCGACCTATGGAAAGGATAAAACAACTTTGATTCCCGAATACACAGCTTCTTGTCTATTGTGTCTATTATGTGGACTTAGGCATGAGAGGTATGCGGCACACCGCGCGGCTAGCTCACGTTATATTTTCAGGGAGTAAAAGCGACGTCGTACGGAGGAGCGCAATCGTTGATCAACAGGATTATACGAGGTCAGGGGGTTTTATCTTCTTTCCCGTACAACCTGGCACCGTCTGTGGGAAAGTCAGACTAGAACAAAACCTCTTGCACAAGCTTTTCCTCTTTAGAAGCATGGCGCACACGAAGATTTGGCCGCACGTCCGCCCAATCGACGGACAAACACAGCAGAGGAGGGTGCACAGACGTGAAGGCCTACCTTCTATCCTCTCCCATGGCGGACTTTGGACCACACGCAGGAAAAATCCCACAGGAGGGATGCAAGGGGGAGAGGCGGACTAACAGCCCCATACACTCTCGTTCACGAGTCCTGACAGACAAGAGGCGGAGGATTGATCCTCAAGTTCTGGAAGACCGTGTGAAGAAGCAAGATAGAAATTAATAAGAAGATGGCGGTGGACATGGAGGCCATGAAAGCGCCAGTCAAGGAAGGCGGGGTGGCCGACAGGAGAGGGCGCCAAAGGCAATGCGCCCTCGCACTCAGGAAGATGTAGTAGGCCATACCAGGCATCGAAGCAGAGAGTAGAGCCTCAGGACGAGCGAATACTTATCAAGGACTTCCGAATCGTTACTGCCAGGTATGAGAGAACGAGATCATGCTATCGGGTGCTGCTCTGTTAAGGGAGCGGTTTTTTTCCTCCATTCCGTTACACAGAAGCGAAGTAGCCTATCGGCCCTCACACACGGCATCATAACAATCCGTCAAGAAAACAGAGTTGAACTTACGGACTATGCTTGAAGAAAGGCCCGACAGAAGGAGCGATGCTAGGGCACAGCGACCCCGCATAGAGTTTCAGCCGCTTCGGCGTTGGTTTCCTCGACGTATGGAATGTCGAGGTTGGAATGCTGCCACCACACCTTGCCTACGAACCAACGTAAAGCGTGGCAAGGACTACATACGGCTCGCTGTTCGTTCCAGGGATAGGTAACGCATCATTGACCCTCAGGCTTTCATCCAGCCTAAATTTACCACGTACGAAGGGAAGACAGACCGCTTACATGCACGCCTAAGCACTTCCACCAGGTTTATGGTAGTATATCGACGAAACAAGGCTTTGGGATGTGCTCCTCATTTTTTTTTTTTTTTTTCACATGCAAGCCCTTGGTGACCTAGGCTTGACTTGTTGAAAAACTTGCCAGAAGGCAAGCATAGCCTCACTCGGGGCAATTGGAGGGGCATTCGTAACAAGGTTCAGAACAAACATCAAAACCCCGTGGAAATTGATGCAATCTGCTCTCCATCGACAATGGGCGAAAAAGAGTCTCATTACAATCCTAGCTCATAGCCGCTACTGGCAGACTTCAACCAAATTGGGGGATGCCCACCAATTCTCGCTATCGGCAGCAATCAAAGAGGCCTTCATCTGGGATCAACAGAGCTAAGGGACTCAATCATAATGGACAGGCCGCCCGCGACCGCTTCACGTTGATGAGGCTTATAGAGAGAGTGGGCACGCCATCAACGAATGGTATGGGTAGAAGAGATGAGATAGATATAGAAAGGCAAAAGTCCTAGCACGACCCACGCAGTAACCAGATAAAAAGACCAGTAGAGGTCAACGCAGTAGAACGTCCGAAAAAAGACAAAAAGAGAAGAGCAGGCGGGACAAAATAAGAGAAGAAGGACCAAGAGAGAGATATAGAGAAATCTGAACTGCTAATAGAAGATATATAGAGATATCGGATTCATAGAGAGAAATAAGATAGAAGACCGCCTTTCGCCAGACAGTTGGCTCATGATAGATATGAGACGACACAGAGAAGACTACGACGAACAGATTGTTGCATATAAGAAAGGAGGCACCAGCACTGAATAGATAATGCCATTACAAGATAGCATCCTGGAGAGTTGACGCTGGAGATCCTGGATAAATACATTGAAAGGAAGGACTGCAACCGCCCCCAGGACACAATAACCCCAATCGGATGCCAATTGAGCGTCACCTCAAGGTGTGATCAATGTGATACATGGAGTAAAATTCCGGAGATACCTGAGGCGTGTATGCGAGCCTAAGAGGGATCGATCAAGAGGCTGAGACTTAGAGGAAAGTACTAAGCATTACTCAACCTAAGCCATCAAAAAGGGGGAGAACAGACCTACGAATGTCCTCATCCTTTTCAGACAGAGACTTGGAAAGAATATAATTTCTCTCACAACGATGCATGGGTCGTACACCTCCCGCATCAAGGATACGGTGTTCGAAGGAGGAATTTGATAAGCCAGGTAGCTCGGTGAGATTATATACAAACCTTCAACAATTGAATTGAAGGACAAAAGACTTGTGGGACAGCTGTGTCCCCCCTGATCGGTGATTCAAACTAATGCCAAGTGGCAGTTGGCAAGAATCATCCTTCCAGGTCAGAGGTAGGAAGCGTGACAAAACAAGTGGAATTTTGGGTATTAGAAAAGGTCTACACTTAAACATATATCTTGGAAGAACATGGCTTGCATGCATGCGAGGGTTAGTTCATCCTAGTACTCAAAGTAATGCGAATTCCCCAACGGAAGCTGGGATAATTAAAGAGGCCATTTGGAGACCAATTATGCTCCAAGGCTTGGGTTTCATCACGGTTAATGGAGCCAGGCGCCGTCAAGGGATATGTTTCTTCGATGGAAAGAGCTGAGGAGCAATGGACTGTTCACAGATGTCGGGCAAGCGCCTGGATCAAAAGCGGTGGAAGACTTGGTAAGGTAGTAAATAGATTGAAAAGAAGCTCCGGATACGTTTTCTTTTGCTCGTTCGCGTTTGTCCAGATGACAGATTTAGAGGTTCTTGGAATTCTTGACCTTAACATGCATCGAGTGTTCGCTCTGGACAATCTGGACCCTAGACATGCCAGGCATTGATCCCGAATTCATCTGTCACTGATACTAATCAAAGTGCCCCATCCGCAGAGTGCCAATCAATTTCAGGGAGCCCACTCGCAAGATCCGGACACTCCACTCGCAGAGGATAAGTGGCGGAAGAAGTGGGAATCTGGATCAAGGCAAGGAGCTACTCAGAGAGGTGCATTCACGTACAGGATGGATTTCCAACACAGTCGCTGGTAAACAAAAGAACGAATGACAAATGCGTGTCTGCGTCGACTATAAGACAGTCAACAAAGCATGCCAAAAGACAGCTTCTCACCTACACGAATAGATCAATTTGGTAGACCTAATGGCGGCCGAGCACAATGTACGACTTAAGCTTTCTGGATGCCATACTAAGAGGCTCCATACAGATCGGGCCAATAATACGACCATGACCAGGAGTGTCATGTCCTTTACAAGCTCAAGTAGGATTGTATTGGCTATGCTGTAGGTCGATGCCTTTGGCCTAAAGGAATTGGCATGGGGCACATTCCAACGGATGGTCCCAAGATGTTTGAACCATTGTTAGGCAAAAAATGGAAGCTTTTACATTGTTAGTCGGGGCAGAGTGACTGGTGGGTCAAGATATAAAGACACAGGACAAGAATACCATCTAAGGGACCTAGGTGAGAAATGTTCAGATTCTGATAGAAACACAAGTTGCGCTTAATCAGCATCTCAGTGGCCGTTTGTGTGTAGGATCTGGTCAAAAATTCCTGAGGCCTTCCCTGTGACAACGCGGGGGTTTATGAGGCAGACCGCCTCCCAGATCAAAGCTATTCAGTGATCTGAAGAAATAAAAGGCTAACTCAGTAGAAGTACAGGCAATTCTCACGCGTCACATGACAACTGTGGATGGTCAAACGATGCTTTGTGCTTTGCTTGCAATCGGTCACTCACCGATGTCATTAGCCGGTCCGTACCAGACAGACTACGCCATTGTTTTTCAAGCATTGAAATGCTAAGTTCAAGTGGGACGAAAGAATTGCGACAACTACTCTGGAAAGCTTGAAAGAATACATATCTTCCTCCACACTAGTATAGTAACCCAATACCTGGAAGAACTCTTCCTGTACATGGCAGTCTCTCAGCAGTCATGTGTGTCATTAGTGGAGTGTTGGTTCGTCCGTCCGGAATCAACATCTGCCCATCTATTATGTCGCAAGACATTGCTGGGTGCGAAAGCAAGGTATCTTGCCACTGGAAAATTGGCCTTGGCTTGCATGATGAGTCTCAAGAAATTTATCGCACTACTATTCACAGCCCAACCATAGTCGTCCTCAACAGCTTTCCATGTAAAAGGCTTTTGTTTGAGAGGGCGAACTTTTCCTGGGCAAAATCTTGAAAGGGCAGTAGAATTGGGACAATTCGAGCATCAAGTTCGACACGCAGACCGGATAAAGGCAAAGCTTGGCTTGACTTTGTCGCAGAATTTCACGTACAGCTGAGCCAAGAGTCAGTCATATCTGTCCAGTCGACCTGACCTGATCAACAAACGCAGGGACTAAGAAGTTGACACCTTGGAATAGGCAGTACCCTGGTGAGGTTATTCAGTCAGACCCCAAGGGCAGTCAAAGTAAGGAAGGCAATAGTCAGAAGCGAACCATGCTACACCAAGCCAGGCTCACATATAGAAGATGACTTGGTTCAATCAGATAG
>NW_021026109.1:1401615-1440150 GCF_004153795.1 Camellia sinensis
ACATGAGGTGCAGCATTTAAACTCCCAGCTGGCTCTGCCTCCAACGCATGTATAAGGATTGCGCGAAGCAGAGATAAGCGTGCTAAGGCGCAGAAAACAAGGAGCTGAAGCGGAAGGCCACCGTGATGTTCCGATTTGGAGGTCCGCCATATGCTGCAGTGGAGGAGTATGGGGGAGTGAGCATGCCCAGTGGAGTGGGAAACACGGAGGCAACACTGCAAGGACTGCCCAGGACGGAGGCAAAAAGAAGAGACCTGCAGTAGAGTAGAGGAGAAAAAATTCCGCCTGTGGATGAGGTTGTTTTTTTTTTTTTTTTTTGTAAAATTGGTGATCGGAGTTGATCCTGATATGAATAAAATGAGTGTATTATGCAAGTTCGTCGTCTGCCGTGTTATCAAGGTAAGGTACAGTTAAAAAAAACTCTCTCCACCATTGACCCAAATCCGATTGGGTTATTCAAAAGTTTTTCCAAATTTGACTTTATTCCATTCAATCACTTCTAAACCCATCTAATTAAGGTCAATGGGAGTTGGGGACTTGACTAGGGGTGTTCATGGATTGGTTTGGTTCGATTTAGTACTAACTAATCCAATCATGGTTGATTTCAAGTTTTTAGACCCAAAACTAAACCAATGATGCACTGTAATCAACCCAACTTAACCCAATGTAGTTCAGATTGGTTCAAGTTGGAACCACGTAAGGGTGTAAATTTGGCTTGGCTTGGCCCGACCCACCCGAGCCTAGGCTTAGGTTGGCCCATGTCAGGCCATGCAAGCTCCCTCCAAAATTCAGGCAGGGCCAAACTGGACCACAAGCCAGCAAATTAAGCCCAAGCTCAAACCCAGAGGTATTCGGGCCGTAGATAGGCCAAGCCTTGGGGTCGCCAGCCGAGTCGACAGGGTTGCGCTTGGGCTTGGGCCTAAGCTGGGGCTTGTGCAAGGCCTGAACATTTTTTTTTCTATTTTTTCTACCAAAATTTTATTCTTTTTCACTAAAATGGCACTGGACCTCAGGCAAGTCGGGCCTCAGGTTGGGCTTTGAATGGGCCTTGAGCGAACCAATAGGCTAGGCCACGAGCCGAGTCGGACTTCAAAATAACGGTCTACACCTAGGACCAAGGTCCCGGGTTAGGCTCAGGCCGAAGTCTAATAGGGCCATGGACAGGTTTTGGGTCATCCACGGGTCGTGAACCATTTTTACACCCCTGGAACCACGGTTCCACTATATTAAAAATAAGCAAATCAATAATAAATAATTAAAATAAATAAGTCTTTAACATTTAAACATAACACAAATAAAAAGTAAACATTATTTAATGCAAGCCAATACAAATTAAATCCAACTCAAACTTAAATATGATCAATATAAATTAAATTCATTAATACAACTAATACAAATTAAATCAATTGTGAAATCTAACTCAAACTTTTAATACTTCTTTCGTTTACCTAATAGTTATTGTATATGAAAAATTATTAGGTGTAATTAAGTCTATTGCAATTGAGTAATAAGGTAAAGATATGTTAATATAAATAATATTTTAATATATATATATATATAAATAGGTTCGGTTCTTGAGTTGATTTGGTCTAGACAAGACCTAAACCAAGAACCAACTCAATTCTATTGATATGATGATTTGAAGACCCAAAACTAATCCATTCTATCTACAACCTATTGCTATTATAAAAGTGTGAAGAGTATGCCATATTTTCTACTTTTTTTAAAATCTTAATTTTACTATCTCAAATCTACTATATATTTTAAAAGTTATGAAGAGTTCTATATAATTCAACTATCTTTTTATTTTTGAAATTGAACACTTAAAAACGATATATTTGCTTTCAAAAGTCTTATATAAATATAAACAGATTGTCTCCCTTCTTATCAAAAAAAAAAAAAATTTGTTTCCCTATTTTTTACATTGATGATAATTGATGAACAAAAAATAATTACTCTTTCTTATTTTCTGTGTCTGCTTCTATACTGATATACATAATATTTACAATTGTCCATCACAGATCAAATCACTATGAATAATTTTGGTTGAATGCTAAAGTTGTATGCATTCGTTCGAATCTAAATAGAGGAAATCACATGTGTTTTTAAAACAAATATTTGTGTTGTATATCGAAAATTCGCAGGTTATTTTCATACACTTTCCTTTTATTTAAATTATATTTTATGAATTGTAATATTTTACATTGTACTTTAATAACCAAGGTATGATGTCTAAATTCTAAACAAGAACCACTTTCGTTGGTTTTATTTTTTAAATCTATTTTTCAGTTTTTGGTTTTGCATATTTTCTCAATTATAGCGATTAAAGATACTGAATTTTTTTTATATTTTACATTTAAATTATATTTTTACACGAAAATCTAATATTTAATAATGTAAATTGAATTAAAAAGTAAAATATTGGTAAACAAATTTATAAATTCAAACATGCACTGATTTATTATTATTGTTATTAATCTTTTTCCTAAAAAGAATACATAACAAAATATTTTCTAAGTGTATTTAGATTAAGTGAATCTAAATCTAAAGTAAAATTAAAAAATAAAAAGTATTAAGTTACAATATTATTTCATTTTCTTAAAAAAAAAAAACTATTCTACATTTTCAACATAAATGAAAATATACTAATGACTAATATTATATTTTTAATCATGTAAGATATTCATGGCACAGAAAATGAGATTCAATAACTCTTGATATATAAAAATATATTACATATTGATATTAATGCATTCTTATACCAATAGTATGCAAATAATATGCAATAGTAGGTTAAATAAATTTGTATTATGAGATGAATTATTAAACAAAATTATGTAATTATGTAATTAATTTCATATTTTCAATTGTATTACATGTACGGATTATAAAAAATTAAAGTAGAAAGTTGATAGAAAAATATTTTGTAATACAATATATTTAAAGGACTTGCTTATTATTTATTGTTTAAGACAAGATTGTGATCTCAATAATCTAGCTATAAATTAATATTTATATTTATAAAATTTTTCATTTATCGTTTAAATTCTTTAGCTGAGTATGTATTTATTTATTGCTTAGTTGTATTTTGGATACAAATCAATTTACCTATACAAGTCTCCATATTTTGTATACATATCACATATCAATTTAAGTGACACACATAATTATAGTACTGACAGTTGATAAACGATCACGTGCCATGTGCAATACACATGCCTAACTACTAGTATACTTAAAAAACAAACTAGACCAACCCAACCCAAAGAGGTTGAGGTATTTTGTCGTCCCTATGAATCCTAATCCTAATTCTAAACAGTAATAGTGCATAATTTTTAATATTTACCCAAGAAGATTAATGTATGATCTAGATTTTTATAGATAGATTTTAAAATACTTCATTTAAATCTCAACCATTCATTTTCATTCTCTGTCATTTTCTTAGTATAGATTCTAGGCCTTTATACTTTTTTCAATCCTAAAAAATATAGGATAAATTACACTAACCTTCACTGAAATTTAAAAAAAAATACAATTAGTTTTATACTTTTAACATAAATATACCGGCCTACTTAAAACTTTTAATTTACATAACACTTAAGTCATTTTTCATCATTATTTCGTGAGTCATATGGATAAAAAAATGACGTTGTCATCTATAACAACCCCAACCAGTGATTAGTTAATAAACCATGATTAAGAATGCCTAATGAGTAATTAAGAGAAAATTCTGAGTTAATTACATGTGAATTATGTTAATTGTGTTTTTATTTGTCTGACGTAGATATATCTGTTTGTGTTTCTATTTCATTATGCGAATTGAAAGCCTTATCAGCGTCTGAACGCAAAATTGACTCTGTTTATGCATTATTTAGAATTTTATGGTAGGTTTAATTAAAATTTGAATCAAAACGAAATAATTAGAATAAAATGATTATTAAAGTGAACTAGCTTAGCTCTAATCATATTTAATTAGCTTAAGTTAATCCAACCTATAAATATGTGAAAGCAAGGCTAGCAAAACATTTCCTATCATCTTCTTGAGCTCAAATATATATATATATATATATAGAGAGAGTGAGAGAGAGAGATTGAATTCAAGCTTGAGAATTGTAGAGAATTAAAGGAAGTTGAAGAATTTGACTTGGAAACTCAAGCAATTGAACATCTAGGATACAATTGAGCACCTAAGGTGAGAATTCAAGCATTTAGTCTTGTAATTGAGTTGGTTAATGCATGAATTCAAGAGAGTTATGCTAAGAAATGCAAAAACTAAGCCAATGAAGTGGGTAAGAAGATCATAACATACATGCTTGCATAATTCATGGATTGTGAGTTTTGATTTCAACAAATTCTTACATGCAAGAGCTTATTTTTGTTATATTATGAGAGCTCATTGGGGTTTTGTACTTAAACACTCCATTTGTGCATGTTTTGAAAGCTAAGATTTCAAGTTATTGCTTGCATGTTATGTTTTCAAAATGTCAAGTTTGCTTTTGACTAAGTCACTTGCTTCTGGGCTTGATTTTGGCGAAATGGCTTTCAATTCATGAAGTCCTGTGAGTTTACAAATGTTTTCTCAAGTTTTGGTCCAAAAGGATGTGTTTTGGTGCTTTGAAGTCAAGTTTTGAAGTTGGGAGTGCAATCTGGAAATTCCATAATTCGCATGCTTCGTTCGAGCGGTGGAATCTGCACTTGAGCGAAGAATGCAAGCTTCTAGAAGTTTTGCAGAGTTTGGGGGTTGTCTAGAGCGGAACAAGTTGTGCTCGAGTGACCACCCTTATTTTTGAACCTTAGCTCGAGTGAAGGAAGGTGAGCTCGAGTGTAAAGATCAAACCACTAGTACTTTTGTAGAGTTTTGCAGATCGCTCAAGTAACCAAAGTTGCGCTCAAGCGAAGACCTTGTTTTCAGTAAATTTAACTAAGTGTTTTAAATTACATTTTGGCATCTTCATTGCACCCTAGACATTCTTAAGCCTTAATTGACATAATAATGAGGACAAAGATTAGAAACACACCAAGATAGAAAAGAATTGGGTTATGTGTTTTCCGAGTGTGTATTTCAATGTATGTTTAACTTTAAGTATTTTTCATAGTGTGTGTTTCATCCTTAAAGCTATGTTCAACTTTCTGATATCTATTATCTATTACCTGGTACCAGAGGTTCCATTATGGGACTGGTTAAGCATAACCATTATCTGCTTTGTATCTACTATGTATGCGTCCCTTTATGGGTTATTTGGTCCATTTATAGATTATCTGTTCTGTTAGCGCTAATGGATGTACCACGCATGACTATCTGCGAATTCTGAATTTTGAATATGAATATGAATCTGTTTTTGACTCTAAACTCTGATTTCTGAATCTGTTATAGACATCATCATTCATTAAAACCTTTACTTTGTTATTATTCATTATACTCTAGTTCACTGTAATACTAATGTATATAGGTGATCAAACGCGTGCCTAGGCTCAGTGATGATTGCCTAGCGATCCGTTTGGTTAGCCAACTACTGTGCCTCCCAAGGAGGTTCTCGTTTTGAAGTGTTCAAGTTTTTGTGAACAATGTTTAAGACCTTTTTATACTTCTTTTGTTAAAGTCTAAACATGTCTTTTGTTTATCTGTACATATGGTGATGCAAGAATGATGTCATAATTATGTAAATAAAGTATTAAATTTGCTATTACATATATGTCTGCACAGCTCTATAGACATTGTATATTTGTATTTGCTTCCGCTAGCCGCTTAATTTGTTTAATCTGTTCAGAGGCCTTCGGTAAACCCAAGATTATTGACCGGTTATGGCACTAAACCTATGGAAGCGGGTTTAGGTCGTGACATCATCTCTTTTCTAATAAAATATATATTTACATTTGTTTATTTGAGTGTCTATGCAACATTGGTATTAATTTTGATCATTTTAACCTTATTAAAAGAAAAGTTAATATAGTTATGCCAAATTTGTGACAGTAATATTTTTCTCAAAACTTTAGGAATTAATAGTATAATTTACCCAAAAACATAACATGACATAATAGGAATGTTTCTCCCTTATCTTTTATAATTACATGATTTTATTATATTTATCTTTAAAAAAAAAAAAAAAAAAATGTTATGACAAAAGCAAAGATGAGAAATTGTAAAAGTAGACAAGGATTTAAGCGCTTTAACCATAAGATTATGTCTAATGGGTAAAGAATGACGAAAAAGTGATAGAGATTACAATGAGCTCGTAATCAACTGTAGAAGCGTGAAATTATCCAATATATGTACAAAGAATTCAAAAGTAATAAATCGGATTAAAATAGACTCAAATACAAAGAATTTTTTAGCATTCACCCAACCGGCAATGAGTATCATCCGAATTGAATTTGAAACACACCCTAACAGATGATATTTAGGCCTCGTTTGGGAACAGGTTAATTTAGTAATTTTTTAGTTAATTGGCTAAAATATGAGCTAAAAAAAACTAGTATGTTTGGGATAACTTTTTGACTTTTTACAAAAAGATGTGCAAAAAATAGAGAGAAAAAAGAATCTTTGACTTTTTGGTATGAGTTGTTGACTTTTTGATTTTTTGATTTTTTTAGTGACTTTTTAAGTTTTAAACTAAAAAGTAATGTTGTCAAACAAGTCCTGAATTTAAAAAAAAAACATGTATTCATTTGAAAGTAGATCACTAGTCTCTGTTTGTTATCATCATTAAGCTAGTGGGCTTCGGAGCTTGTTATCAGCATCGAGCTAGTGAGTTTTGGGACATGCTATCAACGCCAAGGCTAGTAATGTTTTTGGGGCTTGATATCAGCGCTAAGCATTAGTCTCTGTTTGTAGAAAGAAGACCTCCCTCAAAGGCTAATATTACCTTCGAAAGCCTTGTGTACTTCCGTAGGCTGCAGTCACCTCGGCTACTCTTCCCTCGACTAGTGTACTTCAAGTACTGTATCAAAGGTGATGCCATAATGACCTTCTAGTGGGATGGCAATGCTAAGGTGGGTTACCTCATGTAACGTCCTGACAAATGAACCGCCTATTCTACTCCTCATCCTGGCATCTCCATTACAGGACTGACAACATAAACAAAACAAAATAGAGATGATACAACGTTAACACCATTCCTTCCCCTTTAAACTATTCCCTATACTTTACAATATTGTTTCATTACATTGACAACCAAAATAAAATAGTTCTACAAGTCAGGAATAAATCAACAAAATGGTGTCCTTGTTACATCAATTACATGTCTACACATAGTCACCCCCAAAACTGCCCTTGGTATACGCATAATATGATTACATTATAAGCATTCACATTCCAAACATTTCCTTCTTCTCAAGATATTCACTTAGGATGCATTTCATCTTCATTTCCTGAAATTTGGTTGGCTGGGGTGAGTGAAAGCTCAGTAGATAATGCACTTAACAGGTTATAACATTAATTGAAAAGCATATGATCATGCAATGCAACATGAGGTAAATCTTTATGACGTATATGTATGAATGCCTTTAGGTAAAAATATGAAATAAGCAACATGTGAATTAAATAAACTTTTCTTGAATTTAGATAGGGCGGCACTCTAACCTTCTAAGTAAGAGCCAAAATTCAAAATACATATACAGATATAGGTTTTGTATACTTAAAATAGTCCCGCATTTGCTAGCTCCAAAAACGGCGGGGCGATGGGCACTCAAAAATATTTTTCCTTTCCCCATTTGTCAACTCCAGAAATAGTGGGCTCGTAGACACCCAAAAACATTTTTCCACATTCAATTGGGCACCTTGACTTCCCATACGAGTACCAAATACAGTACACAACTCAAAACCACCCGACTCACTATCTGGACTCATAGACTATTTACCCCCTTTCAATATTCCATTGTTCGAATCATCATTGTATCATGAAGGAGATGTAATAATGCATATGATGCATGAATTTGTAAATTCTCATTTTCCTAAAATGATTCCAATCCCCAACAATGCACTAACATGAGGTGTATATAGAAACAACATTTCAAATCGTACACTTACCCCACAGTTAAACAAAATACCTTTACTTTCACACTGTTGAATCAATTAGGGAAACCCCTTTTGTATTGAACAATTTCAAAATTAGGGTTTTATGTAAAATTTGGGATTGTCCTTCCTTTCATGAAGTCCAAACTAATATTCATCACAAAACAACAATAATCATCAATAAAACAACCTAATCCTTCAATTACCATGAAACGTTGCTCATTCTTGACTAATCCCCTCAATAACATAAAACAATCTCTACATATATTCACCTATAGTTGTATATATAAATACATATATAGATATAGGATAACTAATAAAATTACCACATATGAGTCTCAAATCAAGGCTATAGCAAGTTAAGAACACCTCTACCTTAAGAGAACAAGCTAGAGAAGAGAATCCGCATGAAGCTTCGACAAAACCACAAAACAATTGATAAAAAGCTTGATCTTGACTTGCTCTTCAATTATCTTAGAGGATCTTGGGAGAATCTAGAGCAAAATGTTGAGAAATCAAGTTGTAATAACCCTCACCACTGCTTACCGATAAACACTGATTACCGTTAAACCGAACTGATTATGACCGATAACTGAACTGATTATAACTGATGATTGAACTGATTAAAGTACTGAACTGACTGACTGAAAAACTGGAACTAAATTGACTGAGTATGTGTGTTAATTTGTATTCTATCTGTTTGATTGTTTATTTGATCTGTTCACGTGTTATGTTTAAACTGCTAATTGAAGGCCTTATCGGCGGCCGAACCGGGAATCGATTGATGTTTTATGATCCTCATAATTAATGTGATTTTATGGTGTACTCATCTGAAAACTGATTAGGTATGATTAAATTAGATTAAAATGAGCTAAGTAAAGAGTTTTGGACTTAATTACCAAACTAACCCTTAGTGGCCCACTCAATACAATATATTTGAGCCTCATTATACACCTAGGCAACATTTTGTTCAGCCATTTTCTTGCTCTTGCCGACTTGAGAGGGAGAGAGGGAGAGAAAGCTTGAGTTTTTCACAATTTGCTTAAATCTTGAAGAATTATTGAAGTGTAGATTGTTAATTGAGCTCCTAGTCTTGCATTGGAGACCTAAGGTAGAGTAATTACCCTCTTGTTATCTTGTTCTTGCATGATTCATGCCAAAATTGAGAATTGAGCCATGGATTAGTTCTAGCATGTTGAAATAGAGCATAATTCATGCATGGATGTTAGTATTGTTGGATTTTGAGTTGAGTTCATGGCAAATTGTCACATGCATGTTCATGTTTTGAGTGTAGGCCATGTTTTCATCTTGTTTGTGAATCAATTGGCTCACTAGAGCATGTTTTGAAGCTTGAAAGTTATTTGAAGATCATGCATGTCATGTTTGAGGATTGTTCTTGAAAATTGGTTTGATATTGGATTTGAATTAAACACCCTTGGGCTTTGATTTCTCAAATTGAGTTTTGAATCATGTTATTCCATGTGTTTACAAGTGTTTTTCCAGAAATTAGCCCAAGAGGATCGGTTTTGATGCTTTTGAACTTGGTTTCTGGCTTGGAGGTGCAATCTGGAATTTCCAGATTTTGCACTTCCGTTCGAGCGGGGGAAGTGCCGCTCGAGCGTGGAATCCGAGCATCCAGTATCTCTGCACTGTTTTACAGTCCGCTCAAGCGGAGGATTGGGCGCTCGAGCGGAATCATGTGTCTCAAGCTCAAGCGGGCGTCGAGCGTCCGTCGAGCGGAGATTGCACCCATCCAGCACTTTTGACTGTTTTTTGCAGAACGCTCGAGCGGGTAATTATACGCTCGAGCGGGTACCTTTGTCTGCATGTCCGTTTGAGCGGAGTGACCTACGCTCGAGCGTGAACCCTGTTTTCTGAAAATTCTGAAATTGCTTTTTGAGTACATCTTTGCATCCTCATCCCATTCTAGGCATTCTTAGGCCTAGTTTAAGATATCTTGTTGAGGATATAGATGTAGAACACACCGAGGCATTAGGGATTAAGTTATTATCTTTCCCAGCTGTGTAGCTTAGTGTGTTCAATCTGCTAACTGTGTAGGGTTGGCGACGGGAGGCACGCTCTAGCATACTGTAGCCCAAACTCTGTGAGTAACGATTGTGTAAAGATATGTTCACAAATGATTATCTTCTGAACAACTGAACTGTACTGTTTTCTGAACTGATTACTGTTAACTGAATGAATGTATGTCCTATATTCTGAACTGTATTGTGGCACCCTTAGCACCTACTGTTTGCTGTTACTGTTACAGAGATCTCTGTCGGTTCCCTTGTTGGAACCACTACTGTTACTGACTGATGGCCATCACTTACTGCTCGGTCTTTAAGACCTACTGTTTACTGTACTGTTATGCTAATGGGTGTACCACATATGACTGTACTGACTGAACGACTGAAATACTGTTTAAATGAACTGTTTTCATACTGTAAGGACATTCATTCTTAACCTCTTTACGCATTATGTTATTCACTGGGCTTTAGCTCACTGCTCATATATATATGTAGGTGTTCAGGCACCAGACCGCGGCTAGGAGCGTCAGGGTTACTCCAGTTTTGTCAAGCCAACTACTGTGCCTCACTGCGAGGTTCCAAGCCTATCGTACTAAGGCTTAGGGGTGTTTTAGGATTCCCCTTTCTGTACTGTCTTACTGTTTTGTAATAACTGAATGGATTGTATGAACTGAATGTTTACTGTACTGTCATGTAAGGGATGGAGTCCCTAGTCTGAATGTTTGTATATATTGTGCATACTGCCCTGTACTATTTATGTATATATGTATGGAAAGTTTTTTTGCATACAGACTGTCACAGCTCATTGGGCATTGTTTAATTACTGTATTGGCTTCCGTCAGGCCCTGTACTCTGTTTTACTGTACTACTGTTAAGCAGGCCTTCGGTAATCTCGGATTACTGGCCGGTTACGGTGCTAAACCCATAGGGCCGGGTTTGGGTCGTGACATAAGTGATTTGGGGCTAGGGTTTTAGAATGGGTGAAAGAGAAAGGACAATTGGGAAAAGTGAGGAAAAAATAAGTTAGATTGACTCTTTAAATCTGTTATCCCAACAGACTGCTCAAGCGAACTTTCTTTCGCTCGAACGACCAATAAGATTTCAAAGAGACCGCTTGAACAACACTTCCACTACTCGAGTGGTAAATGCAAGATCCCAGAAGTTTTGCAGAACTACAGTGAAAATACTGGGAGCATGAAATCTATGCTCGAGCGACCATTTCATCGCTCGAGCGGTCTCACCTGCAAATTGATCTTCACTCGAGTGACCAAATGACCGCTCGAGCGATCCGCCAAATTCCACTGTCACACCTCAGCTACTAGACTACGACAAGTATTGCCTTTGCAAGTTCCCTTAGGTACTTTGTCGCAGAGGTGCCATTTGGATCCAGTAGGTCGGACCTAGTTTGGCCTTTTGATTGGCCCATTTTTCTTAGGGTTTTGCCTCAATTCTTTTAATCATAATTTCTCCTCTGATTAATGCGATCTTGGAGGTTAGATCAATACTTGGGATTTTTGTCTCTCTACACTTGGATAACGCACTCGCTTTCCACATGGAAGAGTAGGGTTCGACACTTGAGGGTGCGCTCTTCAGAGATCGCATTGTACTTCCATCGTTAGACTTTGCCTCCTGTTGTGGGGGTGTGAGTGAGGTCCATTGTTACCTTGGTAGTATGTCACTTCCTATGAATTGGGTTAAATCTGACCATCAACCGGTTATGTCAGAATTAGGGCCTATGGATGCTATGATGCCCCTACGGATGGTCCTTTTTTTGTTAAAAAAAGAAAAAAATTAGCCTTGCAAAACTCTACGTATGGTAAAAAAATGGAACATTAGTAGCAAATTGCTTTTGAGTCCAGCCCTAAATCATCTTTGCATAAATATTTCGACAATAACAAATTAAGATTTTAGGAACAAAATTTAGAGATGAAATACTTTAATTGTCAAATGTATTATTGTTGTATTTTCAGTTATGAAATTAAATATTTAGTGATTAATTCCTATCCAAACTAAAATTTTCATTCCAAAAAAATAATTTGACAAGAAATTATTTTATTCCAAAAAGTAAACTTATTAGTGACATTTCTAAAATTTTGTCATTAAAGGTCCTTATTTTACTTTCAAGGGCAACGGATTCTTGTTGACCTAAGTCACAACAAGTTGTTGTGACACCTTGGTCATGGTTTGTCTAAGGTTTTTTTTTTTTTTTTTTGATAATGCGAACTATTTATATAATAGGATTCATTGAATAGATGCAAAAAATTAAATTGATTAGATATTTTTAGCTCTGTAACAATAGTCCATTTGTTTTTGTATTAGTTTTTTTTTTTAAAGGTCAACATGATCTTGATAATTTTTTTTTAAAAACAATTAGGATTTGATTATGAGATTACGAATTTCCGATTAACTTAATTTTTTGCATAGATTATATAATCAACGAACCCTACAAGATGAAATTTTCATATTATTAAAAGGGATTGGCTTATCTCGAGTTGAGATCTTAACTTGAGAGAACATTTAACCTCGGTAGGCCCATTTTGGAATCAATTTTGATGATCCAAGCCGTTCACTTTTTTAGACTCACTGAGTAGAAGGTTCATGTAAAAAAATCAAAATGATTGGACACTGGTAACTATATATTTGAATCATATTTATTTTTAAAAAAATGGACGACAAATATAATTTTAAGAATAACCATTCATTTTTTGTAATATAAATTTGATTCAAGTATATATAGCTACTGATATCTGATCATCTTATTTTTTGTATGAATATTCTACTCAACAAGTCTTACAAAGTGAACGGTTTGCATCATCAAAACGGGACTTATGATGGGCTCTACAGATCTCTCAAGTTCTCTTATGTTGAGATCCCAAAATGAGAGAAGCTCAATTCTTGGGAGAAACTCCCACCGGGGATACCACAACAGGAACTGTGGTCCACTTTTCAAAGTGGTCTTTTGGTGACGACTCTAGTGACAACATAAATTGGTCTTCTAATTTTTTTTATAACAAAATTTATACTTTTGGAGATAAAAAAATTTAGTCCCTGTAACCTTTTTATATGTTGTTATATTGTACCATTGGAGTTCAAAATCATTCTATGTTTTTTTTTTTCTTCTAGTAAAATGATATAATTACAAAAAATTTATACAAAATTTATGATAAAGAAATGATACGACAATGACATTATTATTGTAGTAGTGTTTATATGTTGTTATATTGGACCATTGGAGTTCAAAATCATTCTTTCTTTTTTTTTTTCTTCTAGTAAAATGATATAATTACAAAAAATTTATACAAATTTATGATAAAGAAATGATATGGCGATGACATTATCAAAAATATAAGTCATTTTGATGGATCTAACAATGACATTATTGAATTCATAAATCATTTTAATGGAACTTTTATTTTTGAAGTGACAAATATATATATATATATATTTTTGCTTACGTATCACTATTTTATTTTTAAGGTATCAACCATATATTTTTTGAATAAACAATCTAGTGAGCAGGTATGGAATTGGAAGTTCGCGAAACACTAATCCAGCTTGGATATTTTTGCCAACTGATTGATCTTTCTTGTTGGAATTGTGGAGCCCTCACGGAATGTTCCTATAGGCCATACCATACTTCTACATAAAGCCATCTATCTATAACTACAACTTCTACGAACAAAGCAAAAATCTATGAACCACGAAAAAACCAAAGGAGCGTGGATTCCTTCCGTCTATAATATGTATTGAAGGGCACTGTTTACATTCCTGAAATTCATTACGGATTTTATATCAATAATCTGAATCGACCATTTACTTAGTCATGCATTTTATTTATATAAAAAAATTTGATCCGATAATTATAATTTATTTAATTTATCACATTTGTAAAAAATAAAATAAAATAGATGGCAATTGTATTTTTAAAAGGGTTGGGCTTCTCTCATGTTGACTATCTCAACTTGAAAGAGTATTTGAGTTTGATAGGTTCATTTTGAGATAGAAGTTGGTATCTGAATCGTTCATTTATGAACCACGAAAAAACCAAAGGAGCGTGGATTCCTTCCGTCTATAATATGTATTGAAGGGCCCTGTTTACATTCCTGAAATTCATCACGGATTTTATATCAATAATCTGAATCGACCATTTACTTAGTCATGCATTTTATTTATATAAAAAAATTTGATCCGATAATTATAATTTATTTAATTTATCACATTTGTAAAAAATAAAATAAAATAGATGGCAATTGTATTTTTAAAAGGGTTGGGCTTCTCTCATGTTGACTATCTCAACTTGAAAGAGTATTTGAGTTTGATAGGTTCATTTTGAGATAGAAGTTGGTATCTGAATCGTTCATTTTTTAAAAATCGTTGAGTAGAATATTTATGCAAAAAATCAAGATAATCAGATATTGATAAGTATATGTTTGAGCTAAATTTGTATTACAAAAAATGAAGGACTATTCTTAAAATTATATTTATCATCAATTTTTTAAAAACAAATATGATTCAGACATATAGTTATCGATGTCCAATCATCTTTATTTTTTGCATGTATTTTTTACTCAACAAGTTCCAAACAGTGAATGATTCAGATCATTGAAATTAGTTCCAAAATGAGTCTACTAAACCCAAACGCTCTCTCAAATTAATACGACAGCTTGAGAGAAACCAAATCTTTTTTAAAAATAAACCCTGGGCAAATTATACTAGTAATCCCTACATTTTACATCTTGTGTGATTTTGGTCCCTACACTTCCAATCGACTCATTTTTTACCCTTAATTTTAAGTAGTGTTAATTTACTACAATTGATAATATCGTTAGTATTTTTTTTTTAAAAAGTTATCATTAAATTGGTTGATATTAACTCACTGAATTGAATAAGTTTATAATTTTACCCTTAAAAGTATGACACATGACACTTATGTCCATATTTTTCATAAAAAATATTAAGAATTGTAATTAATTTGACCAAGTTAATACAAAATCTAAAATTAATGGTTAAAATTAAGTCCATTGGAAATATAGCGATCAAAATAACACAAAGGATAAAATGTACGGACCGCCGCTGTAATTTATCCATAAACCATTCATTATTATTATTACTTTTTTGTGTGACAAACACGATAGATTGAATAGACTATGGCTATTGGATCAACCTAATATTTTTTTGTGGATGAAGTACATGAGGTGCCCAACTAAATGGATGGTTCGGTTAGTTGAAATGGCACCCATGGTGGACCTCAGGGCCTGAATAACGTCTTCCAATATGGATTTCATCCAGTTTGGAAAGGAGGGCGCTGTCCACGAGTCTAGTTTCAATGAGCCAAACTATTCATTTTATCAGATACTTTGTGTATTTCATTTACACAAAAAATTAGATTAATCTGATAATTATAACATATTCAATTTTTCTGTTTGCCACAAAAAAGTAATAATAATAAAAGTCAATTGTGTTTTTGAAAATAAATCATTCAATTTTTTTTACAATATGTCAAAATGGCAAATTTATGATGTATATTTTAAATTGTTATTGTGAGACACTATTAATGAGTCTTAGCATTTGATTCCAAACACTAGACCATTTTTTGGTATTCTTTTCTCAACTCTTAGAACCGCTGAAAAATTAAGCAATGTTGGTGGTAGTCATTTGCCTTTCAAATGAACAATAAAATTGATGGTCATGTATTCTTTTTGGACTTTGTTTATGGGAAGCATAGAAATTCAGATCCTTTTTCATTTTTAAAAATTCATATCAATAAATTTTTATTTTAAATTAAAAAAAATTAAAAGAGAAATTATAAAACTTATAATAAACATATTAATTATAGATAGTTGATTTTGTACTTTGACCTTATGAAATGAAATGGACTATAATTTTTTTTAAAAAATCTAAAATGCTCTTATATTATATTAAGACTGCATTCATTCTGAATGGGTTGTGTGAGTTTTTTTTCTCGAATATGTAACATTAGAGTTTTGTTACAGTTGTTGACTCGATGTTTAGCATAGTTCTGTACATATTGATGCTACTTCGAATGAAATTTTTTGCATTTTTCCTCAATTAAAGTCGGATAATCTAATTTCATTCATTCGATCAAATTACGCTTGAGCTAATAAGATTTCTGCTACCTCATATTGCCATATGTTAACATGGCACTAAGTTTGGAATGTATCTTTAGTCAGAATACAAGCTATGATCTTCTCTTGTTTATAGCAAGTTAGCATAGTAACTTCGAAAGAGAAAATAAACTCAGTATTGCAAACTAGAATAAATTGAAAAATCATCATTTCATAAACTACCAGGAATCAAATACATAATAGCAGGCAAAAAACAAAAAAAAAAAACAAAAAACAAATATAAATTAGAAAAAAAAAGGATGCAAAATAAAAGGTGGCCAGTGGCCTAGAAGGAAAGAACAATCAATAGAGAGATCAGTCTACAACTCATTCATCACAATTTGTTCTAGCCAGCTTATTGAACCTTTCATGAGTTCAGGACTAAGTCTAAACATAAGAACACAAAACTCCTTTTGATTCAACCTCCCATCGCCATCCAAATCGCCTTCTTTTAACATACACTTGAGCTCTTCATCGCTCATATTCTGCAACCCTAACACAGCCGAGTTCTTCTTTAAGCTCTCGAACGTGATGACCCCTTTATCCCCATCCATCAACAACCGAAACCCATTACACAGCTCGTCCATAAATCCTTCGGCACCCAATTTCTCCACCATTGATGGAAAAAAGTCTTCGAACACAACCCCATTTTTCGACGCCATTAATGGGTTGAATGTGAAGTTGGATTTAAAGCTTGGAATTGGATAATGACTTTGGAGATAGATTGAATGGATTTGAGGGGGGGTTAAATAGGAGAATTGGAAGAAGAAGAGTCCTAGGAAAGAGTTGAATAGGGGTGCCAACGAAAGTACAGATAAGAGAGAGGCCAAGGGAAGTTTGTTGTGAGGCACTTTGCTGATTGATTTCATGGGGGGTTTCTTAAGGGTGGGTGCTTGAGGGAGGGTTCTCCTTCCTAGAAATTGCATGGGAAGGTGCCTTTATTTTATCAGTTGCGCGGTCATGGCAGAGCATTTTCCTATGTGGAGAAATATGCTCTGATTGGCCCCCACAAATTACTGAAACCGCCAACGCTTCGTTATTTGGGCGGTAAATAAATATGTATTTATATTTTTTTGTTACAATAAAAAATAAAAATTAATATAAAATATTTTGGAAAATTTAACCATAAGTCCTAGTTTCTGAAAAGTTGAACCATTTAGTCCTAAAAGTTTTCTTATGCTCCATTTAGTCCCATTTGCACATCAATCTAATGTTTGAAACATTAATCTGATGTTCGAAATCTAATGTTCGAAACATTAATCTGATGTTTGAATAAAATACTTTTTATTTTTAAACGGTTTATAATTTGAAATTTATGTCACTTTAATCCCTAACTTTTTAATTGTGATACATTTAATCTTGAATTTTGAATTTTATTTCAAATAAAGACAATTGAAGATATGCTTTTGAAAGGCAAAATCGTCAATTTGATAAAATATAAACTAATTTGACAAAAATAAATTTCAAAAAACTATTTTATGAATTTTTAAAAATGATTTCTATCCAGTAAAGATAAAATTATATAAAATTGATAAATCTTTTAGACATTTATTTTTTTTACCAAATTAATTTTTATTATGTGTTTGGATGATGATATGTAATGAGTGATTTTTTTTATTTTCATTAAATTAGTTTCTATGTTTTCAAAAGTCAAATATGGTGACAATTTTGATATCATTATTAAATTAATCCATTAAATCAAAAATTCAAAATTAGAAATATTTCATATATTAAATATATCAATTATACATTAAAATCCTAATAACCACCCATTACATGATGATCATCCAAACACATAATAAAAATTAATTTGGTAAGAAAAAAATTAATTGTATAAAAGATTTATCAATTTTACATAATTTTATCTGTAGTGAGTAGAAATAATTTTAAAAATTTTAAACATTTTTTTTCGACGTTTATTTTTATCAAATTAGTTTATATTTATCTAATTGACGATTTTACTATTGAAATTAAACAATAGTATTTCAATTGTTCTTATTTAAAGCAAGATTCAAAATTCAGGATAAAGTGACACGAGTCCTAAACTATAAGGACTGTTAGTATAATTTTCCTTTTTAAAAAATAAAAAATATTTTTCAAACTAAAATTTTACTAATATCACTGTATTACAACCGTCATTCTCGCCTCCACCATTACAATACCATCACCACATCCACCATCATCATCGTCGTTGCTGCCACCCCACCACCATGCCATCAACTTTACCTTTGTTCCACCACTACCACTACCAAATATATTTTTTGGAAAAAGTTTTCTGCAAACAATATTTTCCATTAAAAAATATTTTTCATCTAAACAAACGGAACGTAAGTCTATTTGCCAAAAATAAATAAATAAATAAAAAGCATCAGAAATTTAATTAGAATGTGATTGTATTGTGCAGATTGAATTTGTGTTGTGTAAGTCCATATAGATAAATCTAGACCATAAATTGGTAATTGATCTAGGTAGAATTATGGGTGAAAAATCTGGATTTGTAATCTTCGCGTTATTATTTATAGAAAAATTAGATAATATGTAACATTGCCTATGTCATATTCTTATCCAATGAAAAAATTATAACGTTCACTAAGATTGTATTTGAAATATGAATTTTCATTAAAAAATTATAATGAAAAAAAATGAGATAAATGTGAATAAAATACAAATTAAATTCTTTTATTTCTCTTTCTTCTTTTTTTTTTTTCATCTTTATCCAAATTTATAATCTAAAAAAACACTATATAAATAGATCATCATTTATTACCTAAATATTTATCAGAGGTGAATTAGCACCGCCCGTTCATAAAATTAAACTTATCACTAGGTCTTGTTTGTTAATGTTTTTAGTTTTTAATTTACAAAAAATAGAAAATTATTGTTTTGTGTACAAAAATATTTTGAAAATAAATAAAAATAAAAATAGAGAAATATATTTGATAAGTTGCCAGATTTGATGGTCGGATATGGAGGGTAGACGGATGTGGAGACCGCTAGTGGTCGGCTGCTGAAGTGTCCGTCAGAGTTAGTAGTCGGAGTTGTCGGAGGACACAAGATGATTAGAAGGACGTCAAAAGGTAGCCTAAGATCATGACGGTGACTGCCTACCCGTCAAAGAGCTGTCAGAAATTGGCCAGAGCTTGTCACCCATCAACAAAGATGGTGGTGGTGGTGGGTGGTGACCAAAGGTGGTGGGTGAAAGGAGAAAGTTAAAATTTGTTTTAAAAATAAATGAAAATATTTTTTTTATTTTTAAAAATTTAAAAATTAATTTTTTAATTAAAAAAGCGACAATAAAAAATAAGAAACACAAAACATGTGTTTGATTTTGGACTACCACATAGGTAATCCAACATAATACACCTTACCTTACGTATGTGATTTGTCCCACCGAGGGGTGCACGCGTTACAGACAGGGTTTGCCACGTACAAAGGCTGACAAAGGAGGATAATGGGAGATGAGCAATGGATAACAAAAGCTGCAAGCATAACAGCCATTCAGGAAAAATGTTTGGTAGCTCAAAATTTTGTGATTCAAATGGCTCAAATCTGTCAAAACGACGTCGTTTTACACTCAAAATTTGTCAAAACGACGTCGTTTTGAGTGATTTGAGCCATTTGAGCCACAAAATTTTGAGCTACCTAGCATTGTTGACCATTCAGGCATCATACAAAGGGCTGTTTGGGAATGAATTGTTTTAATAATTTTTTAGTTGTCTTATTTTTTTTATGAGGTAAAAAAATTAATGTATTTGAAAATAATTATTTTAACTACATAAAAAAACACGAATACTAGTGTCCATCTACCGCCGATATAGTTGATTTATATATTTTTGATTGATAAAGATTTAATTATGTTATTTGAATTGTGTTTTTAGTGAAATTTCACTGACTCGATCTCTGATTTGCATTGGCTTAAGTTAATGAAATTTCACTGACTTGTATAATTGCACCGGCTTAAATTAGTGAAATTTCACTAAGACTTTGTCAATTTTCGATTGATGCCTGTGAAATTTCACTTGACTTGTGTAATTGCACTAGTTTCAACCCATGAAATTTCTTGAAATTAAGAATCCAACTTTTGCAATTGACCATCATTTTTTTTTTAATCCTTTAGAGTTCCAAAAAAAAAAAAACATTTTTTACTAATTTTGCACGATAAAGTTTCACTGTACAGAGTCAAAGACATTTCACTATATATAATGAAATTTTATTGATTTAATATAGAAAATTTTAAAATTTGTTACTTTAGAACCTTCAATTTGAACCTTTTAGTAATAAATTCAGAATTAAGAACCTAATTTTTGCAACTAATAATCAATTTTAGATTTTCTAGCGTTAAATAATATTTTTTTTACTGATTTTTCACATCAAAATTTCTCACTCTGGACAAAATCAGAGAAATTTCACTGTGACTTAACAACATAGTAAAATTTCATTAATTTTTTTGTTCATAATTTCATGTTACTCATGAATTTTGTTTGAAAAATCTTGTCAATAGGATTCTAAAAATGTAAATTTTATAAAAATGAAGATGTAACTCAAAGTTATTAAATTAAAAATTTTAAAATCACTTAAACAATGTAAAATGTATAATTGTAGGCCTATTTTTGTCCAAAATGATTAACCATTTGTAGGATGACTGGAACTATTATTAAAAAATTATTTGTCCTTATTCTTCTAAAATAATATTAGTAGGAATTTAGGGGGGAAAAAAAAAAAACCAATAATAAACAATGACAAATATGTTCCGATTCAAATAACATCCATTGACATGCCCAGTGCCACCTATAGACAGCCATATGACGGAAAAAAAAAACTGAATTATAGAAGATTTTATATAAAAGATAGATGAATGACAAACCAAACTACAATGATGTGAAGCGAGAGGGATAAGGAAACTTCCTTTCCCACCCAAAAAACAAGAAAAATAGTTGTCACAGAAAGAACATTCTTGGAAACTGTGAGATGCATATATCTATCAATCTATCCATGTATCTATCTAAGGTTCTAAGATACATATCCTTAAAAATGTGTACACTACAAATATTATAATTGAATTTTCTTCGATCATAATAATAATAATAATAATAAGTTACAAATAAATTAACACCACACACGGTATAATTAATAAAAAATCATAATTAACATTATATTATGTATAATTAAGTACAAAATAATTAAATACGCACAAATGTGCCGTCACTTCTAATACTATTACAAAAGAATATTTGAGATGGTGTTGACATAATATGATATTTTAATTTTTGAAATACTCTTTTATAATCTATTTAAAATGCAAAATTATATAGAGAGAAATTTCAAATTTGAAACCAAGACTTTTAGGGTTGGTTTGGGATGTTCTAAAAAAGTGCACTTTTTGACTTATTGACTTATATGGGTTGAGTTTTGGTTGGGTTTGATGTGATGTGTTAGAGAGATGATGTGATTTAAATAAGATGATGTGATTTAAATAGGATAATGACTTTTTGACTTTTTGTATTATTTAGTAGATGCCAAACTTGACCTTAGTCTAGTAGACAAGACTCTTAATGCTTGAATAACATAAATATTTTCTTTTAAATTACAATTAAAATATATATTTTTCAAATTTAACAACATACCTGTCGAAAGGCAGACACCATATATACAATAAACAAACAAACAATGAAGAGGAAAAAGAAGGGCATGACAACTTTCTTTCTGATCGTATTTCTAGAATAAACAATTGTATAGGGAGTTTTTTTTATTTTTTATTATTAGATTTTGATTAATAAGTACATTTGCTAATTGACTACATATTATAAGGCAAATTACACTTTATCCCCTTAACTATCACCATTTTCATTTTATCCCCTCAAACTAAAATTGATACAATGTACCTTCGTTAACTTAAGAAAATTTTCAATCTAACCCTTATATCTCCATTTTGTTAGCAAAATAGACAGAAAATGTACATGTAATGTGCACATGTTTTATTTATGATGAAAATATCTTTTAAAGATTTGTCACAAATATGACATGTACAAATTACATGCATCTTTTTTGTCTGTTTTGTTAACAAAATGAAGATATAAGGATTAAATTAAAAAATTTTAAAAGATGAAGGGAGTACATTATATCAATTTTTTTGTCTGTTTTGTTATCAATTTTTAATATCCCATAATTTTAGTTGAGCTGCAAATCAAGCAGCTCTATCTTTGGGGCTGGAATTCTTTGTAGTGAATATACATGCAATAGTTTTGTTGCAGTAATTCAACTGTATATATTAAAAATTAAGGTAAAAACTACGTCATTTCAAGGTAAGTGATTTTAATGTTATTTTACTTTACTTTTAATTCAAATCATTGAGTTATGTACTTTATTAACATGACTTCAATTTTTTTTTAAAAAAAATAACATCATTATAAAAATGTTATGATAGAAAATTGGGCTCTGGCACTTTTAGTGTCAGAGAAGAAGACATTTTTCGTCCAAAAGGGTGCAAGACTTGGGATTACGGGTTTGTCAAGTTTGGGAAGACTAAATAAGTACACTTTTTGACTTTTTATAAAATATGGGTTGGATTTGAGTTGGGTTTGAAGTGATGTGTTAGAGAGGTAATGTGACTTAAATAAGATGATGTGACTTAAATAGGATTTCGATTTTTTGAAGGATGCCAAACTTGACCTTAATCTTTGTTGGGCCATGGTGGTGACAACACATTTGGAGTGTCGTGGTGAACAGGGTGACAAACAGAGTTGGTGCATGGAAAAGGGCCAGCGGACAGCAAGGCAAAGAGTTTGTCCGTTGAGATGATACCATGTTTGAATTATGTGAAAGAAAAGATTATATTAAAATTGATTCTAATTTTTACTAGAGGGAACTTATTTATAAATTTATATGGTGGGCTGATAATCAAGAAAATTTAGAATGGTGCACAAATAATCAAAGTAAGGAAAGGGGGAGAATAAGGAAGCACAATATCTATGTAATATACATTACCAACACAAAACATGTTATTTTGTAATTCATCTATTACAAATTGATTCCTTTAAAATGATTGAAGTGGAGGTAGTTTAATTTCTACCGATATCAAATTAATTTGATTTTTTAAATAGATATTTTTTTTTGAAGAGTTTACAAAGTGTCATTTTGGGAACATAGTAAAAAGCCACGTTTTTGGAGCAAAAAACGCAACAAAATCCTTTTGGGAAGTGCCAAAAACGCAGCCTTAAAATTACAAATTAGGGCCTATGAAAAAAAAATAATAATAAATCTCTTATGTTAGGTAAGGATATTTTGGTCATTTTAATTTGATTTGACATCATAAATAAATATTAAACTAAAAAGTAAAAAGCTAGTTTTTTGCCAACTTCCCAAATCACTTTCAAAAAAGTCAAAAAATTTGATAAAAAATCAAAAATCAACTTTTTGCTAACTTTCCAAAACAACCCAAAATGAAAGTTTCGAATCATTAAGACAAGTCTAATGTGGAGCTCACTAAAAGGCACAACACGAACCCCTTAAAGTCATAATTTGAGCTTATTATGAATTTTTAACTCCTTAATACGAACCTCTTTAATCTTTTTATTTTGTATCTCACTTTCTCTCATGAAATTTAATAGTCTTCATGTAGAATATATACAGCTTGAAAGAACTATCAATCAAAGGTTCATTTTTATATATAAACGTAAGATTCATAATCAGAAATGCTATAAACTTATAAAATTTACCTACAATTTTACCCAAAAAAATGAGCATATGGTCTAGATTTAATTGAAATATAGGATCCACTACAAAACAACTAAATCTAGACTACAAATCATCTTTCATAGCACATTTCATAACAAAAATTTTGAGTACTTAAATTAATGTAATGTCCCATGACACCAAGTCTTCCTCCAACTCAGGTTCACACAATATTGAATTAATGCAATGTCCACATGGACATATATAGAAGAAGGAGAATGATAAATAAGTATATTTTTTAGACTCACTTTCTAAACCCAATGATGTGTCAAAAAGATAATTGGTTGGGTTTAGAAAGTGGGTCAAACTTTTAGACCTAAATAGCAATACTCATAGAAGAATTCATGTGAGAACAATTGAATGATATTGATTGTTTTTGGGTTGTTTGCTTAAAATCTATTCACTTGTTATTTTGGAAAGTCAACCCACAATTTTTGTAATGAAGTTGGTAAGGTAGTTGAATGAAGAAAAACAATTGTGAACTATATGTGCAATGCGGGCGCTGAGTTCGAATGTAACCAATTGATGCTCCTACATAAAGCTATACATAAATAGTATTGCAATCCAGATTACAAATGCACGTTTACATTGCTTTTCCACTGTGTAAGCTTTTCAAGTTCACAATCAAACTAGCTGCCTAGAGAGTAAACACCTTATCTTGAGATCAGGGGATGTAAAAATGGACCGAGGCCCATGGACAACCAGAGGTGGGTTCGGCCTGGTTAGGTCTGGGCCTAAGTCAAGCCCAAGACTCTAGACTTGGGCTGTCATTTTGAAACTCGTTCCGGATTGCCGGCTTGAACCAAAAAAATTTTGCGCCCTCTGGCTGACCTGTCCTGGCTTAGCAGCCCACCGGCCCCCTCCCTCAATTTAAATTTAATAAATTGAATTAGATTTGTTAGTTACTTTTTTTTTTTACATTAATTATTTCTAAACGTATATTAGTTGTTATTATTTACTCATTATTTAAATTAATTGTTAGTTCTTATATATTATTTTACTTACATTATTATGAATCTTAATATTCCTAATGTTTATGTCGATATTGATACGTATACTACACAACATGAATTTGTTGATTCTTCTTCTAATGTACCTAATATCCTTCTTCCAACAGCTGGATCATTATCTAGTGGCACAACTAGTAGTGTTTAGAAATATTTCGAAAAAATATCTATAAATAATTCTGATGGTACAATTACATTTAAAGCAAAATGCATTTATTGTGTACATTTACTTAATGCTACATTTGTAGGGGTACTAGTTATCCAAAAATGTAAGCTAATATACATTTATAAAGTCAACAACTTGATATTAGAAGTCAAATGCAATTAGGGGTTTTATCAACTGGTCATTTGTAAACATTTTCATATGATCTTATACGTGCATAAAATTATGTAGTTAATTATATTATTAAAAAAGAACAACTTTTTACTAGTAGTGAATGTTTCGATTTTGCCCAAATGATTCACGAAAGTTTTGCACCGCAATATCAAAATTTTTCAAAAAATACTACTAGAAATAGGATTTTAAAGAAATTTGAGGATATTAAAAGTGAATTATTTGACATCTTTAAAAAATTAAATAGAAGAGTTTGTTTAACATCTGATCTATTGTCAAATAATGGTTTAGAATATCGATGTATCACTGTATATTTTATTGATAATGATTGAAAATTAAATAAAAAAAATTATTTCATTTAGATTAGTTGAACTTAGAAATAATAAATGTATTATATTAGTGGACTTTGAAAATAAAATATTTACCATTAGTTTAGGTAATGCAACATATTACAATCAGACTGTAGCCCATTTGAAATCTACTTTAAAATTACTTATTGGTGGTGATTTATTTCATATTCGTTGTTGTGCCTATATTTTAAACTTAATCGTTAAAGAAACTATGCATCTATATGAGATTTATGTACTAGTAATAAAAAATGCGGTCGTTACTATTATGTCTTCTGTTAATCGAATTTCAGAATACAGGAAAAATTGTCAATGAGAAGGTATGCCATTAAAAAAAATTAATTCTAGATATAGACAGTAGGTAGAATTTAACGTATATTAAAAAGAGCTTAGAAACAAAGAAAAATAATATATTTATTTTTTGTAACAATATCAATAGAAGGAGTACTGACTCCCACAGAACTTAATTGGTGCCAAGTAGCCTTGTATAAAGATTTTTAATTTTTTTTTGATATTGTAATAAAATTATTTTCTTATATATATTCATACTTCACCATTTGTTTTACATATGTTAATAGAAATAATTAAAGTTTTCATAAAATATATGGGTAACAAATATTATGTAACCATTATTACTTCAATGAAAGAAAAATTTGATAAATATTTTGATTCATTGCCTCATCTTTTAGATTTAGCTATAATAATCGATCATAGGTGTAAAGAAATTGGTTTACAAGAATTTTTAAAACGTATTTTCGCTAATTAAAAACAATTTGCCCTTATTATGCAAACATGCAAAACATTATTTGAAGAATACAAGGCAGTTGCATCTACAACTACACCTACATACACTACACCAGTAGCCTCATCTCAAGATAGGAGATTAAGTGTTTTTTCAGCAATAAAAAGTAGAAGAATATTTCAACATACAAGCGTAAGTAGTTCTGAACTACAATGTCATTTGAAAAGTCCATCAGTGGATGATTTCGATGATTTTGATATTTTGGATTGGTGAAAACAAAATGAGACTATGTGGCCTGTAGTTTCACATATGGCCTGTGATATATTAACCGTTTCTATTTCTACAGTTGCTTCGAAAATAACTTTTAATGCAGGTAGATGGGTGCTGAGCGATTACCATAGTAGGTTTTCACCCCAAAAATGGTTGAGGCACTGATGATATCTAGAAATCTTATGCATGTGCTTACGATAAAACAAAATTATAGTGAAAATGAGAGAATTCAAAATGATTTGGATGACATATCCTCAAGCAACGTGAGTGAATTGTTTGCCTCCTCCAATAATTGATCAACAATTTATTTTTTACTATTTCATTTCGTTATTTTTTGTATTAGATTATTGAGTTGGAGTATAATACAAATGATAGGTAGGCTAGTCGGTGCCAACCTAGTTGGGATGTACTTGACCTATAGTGATGCAATTGTTTTACCATCATCAATAATGTACATCTATTTTATTTAATGATATAAATATTTGTAATATTTTATTTCATTTTGAAATAAACATCATTTGTTCAATAAATGTTATATATTTAATTTAATAATTGTAATATTGAAAGTTTCATTTTGATATGTATAAAATTATTCATTTCAAAAGAAGAAAATTACATAATTTCATGCTTTTTTAGTCATAAGTTCATAACCAAAAAAAAAAAAAAAAGTGACTCAAAACAATCCTAAGGCAGACCAAAACAAGGCCAAAGACACACTTAGATGGCGTCCCAAATGCCTACACATGATGGCATACACAATGGCACAAACATGGGCATGAAACACAAACTCTTTAGGACATTAAAGAAGCATCAATTGTGAGTAAACAAGCATGCCATATGGACTGAAATGACATGGTAAGTGACTTCAAGTCACTGAAATAATGCAAGTAAAGCATGCTAGAGGTTCCAATACTCAAAGCCAACAAGCTAGGTTGCATGGTAGCTATACAAAGCGAGTCATGGATGACCCAAACAACCAAAATTAGACCACAAGCACACCAAAACATGCATAAAAGCTTCACAAAGCTAAGCCAAAATCATGCTAAAAACACATGTTACAACATGATGCATGCTAAGGCCAAAACATGGGATTACAGGACAAGTGTATGGCAAAACAAAGCCTAATATGCATTGAAATGGAGCTAAAGCAAGCTAGGCATGCAAGCTACAACACAAGCCATTTGTGTGAGCATCAAAGACAACATGGAGAGGGGATGACCCTCTCCCATTTAGGACACCAAAACTACCTCTCCACCACTGAAAATCCTCTAGATTTCAGTTGTATAGAGGTCTTGCAAAGACTAAAGCAAGGGCCAAAATGTATGGCCTTAAACAAGGCCTAACAAGGCCTTGGGGGGGGGGGAAACAACCCCAAACCTCAAAGAGACCTTAAACAAAGATCAAAAGCAAGTAAAAACAGAACTTTTCTTAGTTTATAGCTAAGCTTAGAATTGGATGCAAGATAGGTTAAAAGCCTATGCAAAAATGGGGAATAAAGGGGTAAGGTTCTTACCCTTGAAGACCTTCTTCAAAAGGACCACTCCAGCAGCTTCCTTAGGTGAAAACCAGCTCAAAAACTTCAAGAGCAACCCTTTGGCACCTCAGCAACCAAGGTATGGTGTAATACTATGTGTCTTAGTGCAAAACTAAGAACAAAACACCTTTTATACACACACAAATCAAAAGGAGAGGGAGATATAGAGATAGATAGATATAGAACTTCTAACCCAAATTTTTCAGGCCTCTAGAACCAACCAACCCTTAAGGAGGGAGGAGAAGCCCTCCCTTTATAGGAATTCCAATCTTGCAAAGCTTACAAAACAAGCTAAGAAAGAGGGAAATCCCTCCATACACGTGTATGGAGGGGGTTAATTGTGCGTGCCAGCTACAGCTGGCACAAAATATCTGCCAAAAGCAGGTAAACAGTGGTCGACCAACAAAAATGGCCAATTCACCAACAAAGGTGGCCGATCGACCACAAAATGTGCCAATCGGCCAAACATTTGGCCGATGGCAGGAAAACAAGGCCGGTGGCCTCAAGCCATTGCCGGTGAGGTGTGGGGATGGCCAACAAACCATTCCCTACCCTCAAAGCAAAACACAAGTGTTTGGTGCAAAACCAAACACAAAACAGGCAAGTCGAGAGGTCTTGAGGCAAGGCGCGTAGCGCAAACCTCTGAGAACTCAAGACGAACACCAACATGGATGATCACCGAGTGTTCAAACGGTGACGTCCAAGTCTTGAGGACGGTCAAAAATGGGGTGTCTACACTCCCAAACCCACCAAAATCAATACAGTTGCCACAGCCAAACCTTTTGCCAATCCAAGCCTACAAACCGTTGGCCCAGCCTGAGCACAGGGCAGAACTTTCACCCCCCTCTATATGAGCCTGACTAGCGCACTAAAAGTCTTGATGGAAAGAGGGTATCTCAAACCCCTCGATCCTCAACCTCTGCCTAACCCGCTCCTAGCCAGACATACCCCTCCAAGTACTGTGTGTACCATCAGCAGCGCGGTCATGGCACCGACTGTTGTTACCGCCTTCGTCATGAGGTCCAAAATCTCATCGACAACCAGACGATAGCTCTACCTTTAGACCCCAATGACGAAACATCTCCTACCTACCTTAACCTCATCCATATACTGCCATCCACCTATGACCCCAGCATATACATCACCCCAACCCATCTACCCAAGCCTGAAGTGTTTGTCTCAGAAAGCATAGACTTATGCATGATGGATGCCCCTGGACCCCAATCATCTCAAACCCGTGAACCCACCACTTCTGAGCTGATGAGGATGGTTGAAGATCTTCAGAGAACAGTTGCGGATTTAGCCTGTGTAGTTTTCGCTCTACCATCAACCACATCGCCTAACAAGGATTTCATGCCAAAAGGCTCCCCAATCTTAGGACTAGCTGCATTGGAAGAAGGCCAATCTCCTCGCAAAGTGGAGACCAGTGGCAAGAACAAGACAGGGACGGGCATTGGTCCCCATGAACATCTTCAGTGGGCTATTGAGGCTTTAAAAGTTGAAGGGCTGAACAAACTGCAAGTGATTGCAGTTGTTGCAAAGATTGTGGACAGCACTTTTGCCACTCAGAATGAGAGCAGTTCGAGCCAAGGGAAAAATCGGAAGAAGGGCCATCGTACTAGAACCGTTCGTTCCAACCCTAAGTCTACACTCGGAAGAGATCAACCAACCATGCCAACACCTCCCAATCCCTTTCCTGGTGCGTCTAGCAAAAATCCACAAACCTTGAAGTACCAACACCAAGGTCGGAGGGTCTTCCATCCCCTCTATATGCCTTTGTCCAAAGCTCTCCAAATCCTTTTTGAACAAGGCCATCTCAAACCCCTTGAGCCTCAGGCTCTCCCGAATCCTCTTTCGGCTATGCGTGATGCTGCCCAGTACTATGCCTTCCATCAACAAACCAGTCATGGTACTGACATGTGTTTTCATCTTAGCCACGAAATACAAGATTTGATTGACAACGAGGTTATCGTCGCACCAGGCTCTGCAAAGTCAATCGGCACTGGATCAGTGAATTTGGGAGATAATGTGATTATGTGATCGGGGGATGAACCACCTGCGGATGGCCACTCAGTTCACTCCAGCTGTGGCGTATGGCACACACTGTTTTTAGCATTATACGAATGTTAGTTTTTGTGCTTTTTGACTTGGGTATTGGGTTAGTCTTGTCGTTTTGTATTGAGTCAGTCTTTTCATACTGAGGCAGTCGGGTCTGTCTTGTTGTATCAAGTCAGTCCTGTTGTGTTGGAGTCAGATGATTTCAGGGGTGTTACCTCAAATATCACTCTCTTTTTTTGTGTTTGTCTTTTGCATCATTTTTTTTTTGTCTGTTTCTGCCTGGAGTCGGTTACGCCAGAAGATCTGAATGAAACAGTAGTGATTTCCATGCTTTTGAGTTTGTTTCTACCTTGAGCTAGTTGTGCCAGCAAATTTCAATGGAACGACAGTGCATTTTCGCCTACTTTTCTGTGCCTTGAAATCATTGCATTGACCTAAGTTTTTCAAAACTTTTTTGAACATTGTGAGGAAAACAAAGAGGAAGGAATTCCTCGGGATTTGCAAAACTTTGATCAAACTGAGAGAAAAAGAGGCGTGCTAAACCCTTAATGATTTAGATCATGCTTGTTAATGTGAGTATTGAGAAGGATCCTAACTTGATCCAGACTGGTTCTACATTGTCTTCAGCGCGAGCGATTAGTCGTTTTCTTAAATGGTTTCAAAAAAAAATTTGTGCTGTCTTGCGAAGACCTGTGTGGAATCGCTCTTTAGATTGTATAACCCAAGATTGATCTCAGCCTCAAGACTCAACCTCTTACTTTCAAACCTTGAACTTCGATTCAGAACGTTCAAAGGTCAATCATGATGTGAGGCTTGTGTGGCCAGATTTGAAGCAACCCACGAACTAGGGGCAAGAAAGTCAGATCAAGAAGTTTTTGAAGCTAGATCAGGAGCACCCCTCGAGCTAGGGGCAGTAAAAATGTCAAATGCGCTTGAACAGTCTAAAGTTGGGACATTTCTCAAGCTAGCGAAGATCGGCAAGAATGCCAAATCCCAGAAGGGAGGAAAAGAAGGAAGTATTGCTGAAGGACAACCGAGTTCCTATCCATAATACTAGGGGTAATTCAGCCCCCCATTGGATGGACTCCTACATCATCAGCGAACAACAGCCACTCTCCTAGATTCAGATGGCTTCGAGATCTCAAAATCATTTGACATGGACAAAGCTACACTTTTACCCTGAGAAGCTCACTGAGCCGAAAACCCGAAGGGCGACCCAGGTAAAAGTTAAACAATAGAACCAGGACCTATCTGAAGCTATATAGGTTCCGGACTGCAAAGCAAAAGAAAAGAGGGAAAATTTGGAGCATCTCAGCGTGTTTCAACTCCGGTAAAATCCGAGACTGCATTTCAGGTGCACCTTCTCAGGCCTCGCCTTTCTCTGGAATATGAGTGTATCTCGACCCGAAGCTTAAGCTTGTTTCAAGTCAGAATGGCAGTCCAAGCAGCACCTGCGGTTTTCACATGCAGATGTTATCTCTTGCCAATATAAACAGGGTGTACCCTTTTTGAGCTGAGCGTGTTGCAAAGCCCTCCGAGAGATAAATTGGAGGCACCAGAATACATGCTTAATGCCCCTCTAATGCATAGGATGTGCACTTTCATATACGCTTCTGTTTCATGCGTGCCACGCATCGTTATGTTTCATGCATAGAATATGCTTGCTTTCGATTCCGCAGAAAGAAAAGAAATGAAAAGGAATTGAAAAGAAAAAGAAAAAAAAGGCTCGCAAGGTTGAAAACTCGGAAGGGCGGCCTTGGCAAAAGTTAGAGCGCAAAAGGAGAGGTTAATACCTGAGTGTACCTTAACCACGAACTACGTAAGGCTTGATTCTCATCTTTGGGATACGTAGGCAACTTCATTCTGAAGTCCAGCCGTAAAACACTTCAAATTCGACTGTGTCCATGTGATGGTTCTGGTCATCTTTGTCTTCTTTGTATATGAGAATTTGGCTGTAATTGTCACTGTGAGGACTGGTTACCACGTGCTGTGGCGCTATTTAGACTAGGGGCAACTTTTCGTTGCCGTGCAGTGCTGCGGTACTATTCAGACTAGGGGCAACTTTCAATTGCCATGCAGTGCCGTTCAGATAAGGGGCAATTTTTCATTTGTTTTGGATCTGAGGTTGTGCATCTCAAGTGTAAATTCTACGTTGGTCGAGCAGTGGCCATTTGCAAAAATAGTTTCTGAGAATTTTTAATGAGGTTGACTAATTCTCTAAAAAATTATTCCATTTTTCTAAAACTAGACCATCTCTTGGACCCAAAAAAGGAAATTTTTCAGTGCTCATAACCTGAGTTGCATGATTTCAAATCAAAAAATCGAACAAACGTGTTAATCTAACTCTCATTTTGGTTAAAATTGTTTTAACAGAAGCAAAAAACACAAAAAATGGTCAAAATGATGAACTAGCGGCACAGTTGAGTCAGGTTTTCTGTCTTTTCCCCTTTATCAACGCACTGCACTGTTTTGTGCAGTTTACACTCGCGCTCTCTTGCGCATTGCACTGTTTTGTGCAGTTTACACTCGCGCTCTCTTGCGCATTGCACTGTTTTGTGCAGTTTACACTCGCGCTCTCTTGCGCATTGCACTGTTTTGTGCAGTTTACACTCGCGCTCTCTTGCGCATTGCACTGTTTTGTGCAGTTTACACTCGCGCTCTCTTGCGCATTGCACTGTTTTGTGCAGTTTACACTCGCGCTCTCTTGCGCATTGCACTGTTTTGTGCAGTTTACACTCGCGCTCTCTTGCGCATTGCACTGTTTTGTGCAGTTTACACTCGCGCTCTCTTGCGCATTGCACTGTTTTGTGCAGTTTACACTCGCGCTCTCTTGCGCATTGCACTGTTTTGTGCAGTTTACACTCGCGCTCTCTTGCGCATTGCACTGTTTTGTGCAGTTTACACTCGCGCTCTCTTGCGCATTGCACTGTTTTGTGCAGTTTACACTCGCGCTCTCTTGCGCATTGCACTGTTTTGTGCAGTTTACACTCGCGCTCTCTTGCGCATTGCACTGTTTTGTGCAGTTTACACTCGCGCTCTCTTGCGCATTGCACTGTTTTGTGCAGTTTACACTCGCGCTCTCTTGCGCATTGCACTGTTTTGTGCAGTTTACACTCGCGCTCTCTTGCGCATTGCACTGTTTTGTGCAGTTTACACTCGCGCTCTCTTGCGCATTGCACTGTTTTGTGCAGTTTACACTCGCGCTCTCTTGCGCATTGCACTGTTTTGTGCAGTTTACACTCGCGCTCTCTTGCGCATTGCACTGTTTTGTGCAGTTTACACTCGCGCTCTCTTGCGCATTGCACTGTTTTGTGCAGTTTACACTCGCGCTCTCTTGCGCATTGCACTGTTTTGTGCAGTTTACACTCGCGCTCTCTTGCGCATTGCACTGTTTTGTGCAGTTTACACTCGCGCTCTCTTGCGCATTGCACTGTTTTGTGCAGTTTACACTCGCGCTCTCTTGCGCATTGCACTGTTTTGTGCAGTTTACACTCGCGCTCTCTTGCGCATTGCACTGTTTTGTGCAGTTTACACTCGCGCTCTCTTGCGCATTGCACTGTTTTGTGCAGTTTACACTCGCGCTCTCTTGCGCATTGCACTGTTTTGTGCAGTTTACACTCGCGCTCTCTTGCGCATTGCACTGTTTTGTGCAGTTTACACTCGCGCTCTCTTGCGCATTGCACTGTTTTGTGCAGTTTACACTCGCGCTCTCTTGCGCATTGCACTGTTTTGTGCAGTTTACACTCGCGCTCTCTTGCGCATTGCACTGTTTTGTGCAGTTTACACTCGCGCTCTCTTGCGCATTGCACTGTTTTGTGCAGTTTACACTCGCGCTCTCTTGCGCATTGCACTGTTTTGTGCAGTTTACACTCGCGCTCTCTTGCGCATTGCACTGTTTTGTGCAGTTTACACTCGCGCTCTCTTGCGCATTGCACTGTTTTGTGCAGTTTACACTCGCGCTCTCTTGCGCATTGCACTGTTTTGTGCAGTTTACACTCGCGCTCTCTTGCGCATTGCACTGTTTTGTGCAGTTTACACTCGCGCTCTCTTGCGCATCGCACTGTCTTGTGCAGTGTACACTCGCGCTCTCTTGCACATCGCACTGTCTTGTGCAGTGTACACTCACTCTCTCTTGCGCATCGTACTGTTTTGTGCAATTTACACTCGCACTGTCTTGTGCGTCGCACTGTTTTGTGCAGTTTACACTTGTGCTTTTTTGCACATCGCACTGTTTTGTGCAATTTACACTCGTGCTCTCTTGCACATCGCACTGTTTTGTGCAGTTTACACTCGCGCTCTCTTGCACATCGCACTGTTTTGTATAGTTTACACTCGCATTTTCTTGCACATCGCACTATCTTGTGCATTTCATTACATGCTCTCTCTCATCTTGCATAGAAAATGGTTGTAACACTTGTTAGTGCATTGCTTTGTTCACGCTTTCTTGCACACCTTGCCTGCACTTGTTAGTGCATTGCATTGCTTGCGCTTCCTTGCGCATCTTACCTGCACTTGTTAGTGCACTGCATTGCTTACGCTACCTTACACACCCATCTTCTTGACACTGTTTTATGCATTCACTCTGCATCGCACTATCTTGTGCACATTGTATTTTTGTATCACTCGCACTGTCTTGTGCACTCCTCCGATCTAGGAGACCTTAAATCCTCTAAAGGTGCAATTCTTTTGGTGTTGGTCCTGCCCGAACGACTTCTGGTGGTCTAGTATAGCCACGTGCTTGTGTTTGCGGTGAGTTCCAAGGAGACCAACTGAGACGGTGGAAACTAGAGTTCGAATGGCTCATGCCAAGAACACAAAGGTTCGGGATTTCCGAGACTAAAGTCTGGTTTAAATACCTAGGGGTATATCCTTGGCTTGAAATCTGTATGGCAGCCCCATAGATTGAGATAGCATGCGTATGCGCCTCAATTCTAGATACTGAACCAACCTAGTCTGTCACCCTGTTGCAGAATAGGGAAAACTGCGACCATAGTTAGGAAGAAAAGTAGCACCTGTGGTTCAACCGAGAAGAAGGGGAAGATTCCCACATCAGCATGAGGTAGGACATTGCCAAGGTAAGTCATTGCAATTGCCCCTGTAAGGTACCTTCACCTCTTAGCTATTACATTGCATTTTAGCCCCTACATTACAGTGCATTGCATAAATCCCGAATTATTAAACCGGCTTCGCGTTGCGTATAAGTCCAATTATCAAACCGGCTTCGGGTAGCGTATAAGTCCATTTGCATAGCATATAAGTCCAATTTTCAAACCGACTTCGCGGAGCGTATAAGTCCAATTATCAAACCAACTTTGCGTAGCGTATAAGTCCAATTATCAGAATCGGTTAACAACGACAGGTGCGCTTGTTTGTTCACACCACCCAAATCGGCTTCGCGTAGCGTATAAGTCCAATTATCAAAATCTTCCTTCATAACATTTTGCATTTTGCCCCTGCCTGCAGGCACATTTCTTTGTTATCTTGCATGTTTGTCTAAGTCTTCGGCCATGTCAAAAATGGGTCGTCTCTGGGCTTTGACATTCACTCCCGTCACTTATGACTTTCGAGTTCTGTCAAAGAGGGGCAACTGTACACACCCCATTTTTGACAGACCTTAAGACTCAGACGTCATCGGTTAAGCACTCGGTGATGGTGCATGTTGTGCTCGTTCAGAGGTTTTGGAGTTTTGGCTGAGAGCCTTGCCTCCGAGCCTCTGAACTCTTTTGGGCTTCGGCTCGGTCTGAGGACCGAACTCTATTTCTCTTCCCGGAGGGAGGGAGAGGTCTTGTAGACCATCTCTTTGTGGTCGTAGACTGCTTTTCCCGTTTGGAGAGTAGTTTTCATTTTTGGAGCCTTCGGTCGTGCGCCTTGTCTCGGCACCGCTTAACGTTCTCCGTTTGGCGTGATTTTTGAACCACACCTTGTTTCCTCTGTCTAGAAGGACACTGTGGTATGGCAGACCACTTTTGTGGACGTATACCACTTTTGGTGCTCAACAGCTGGGAGGCTCCCAGCTGCACGGTTTGTTTTGGTACAAACCTTGTTTTCCTTTCTTGGAAGGTGGTACGAGGGTGGGAGACTGGTTTTTCCCCTTGGAGACCACTTTCCTTCCCGCCAACCGGTTTTCTGGTCGGGAAACTGGTTTTCTTGGTCTTTGGGCCACCTTTTCTGGTCTCCCACCGCACCATTGGCTTGCTTTCAATGTGGAGGCCACCAATTCCGCCTATCGACCACTTTTTTTTCTAGGAGACCACTTGAAGTGGTCGGCCGACCATTGCAAGTAGCAGGCCGACCACTTTAAGTGGTCGGCAGCTCCCCCCCTGTTTTGGCAGACTGTGTGGATGCCAGCTGTGCCAACTAGAGGGCACAAACTGTATCCTCCATACACAGATTGCAACCAAGTTTTAGCTTCTTCAAGAAGCTTGAACCTTTGTTTTTCTATAAGAGAGGCTCTCCCTCTCAATGGGAGAGGTTCATAAAATTTCCTAAGGCACAAGCATATATCTCCCTCTATATCTCTATTTTTGTTGCCTGAAAAGGGTGTTGTTCTTCACTTTTATACCACAACCCTTAACCAAACACCCCCATCATTGAGCTGAGGTTCTTGAAGGACATATTTGGGGCCTAAAAGGCTAGTTTTTGGCTGAGAAAGAACTTGTTGTTGCAATCCTTCAAGGGTAACCTCTTTTCTCCCTTTTAAGCTTTGTTTTGGTTTTTCCCTTGGTCCCATTGCATGCTTACTTGGGCTTAGCTTTCAACTGAAAAAAGTCTTGTTTTAAGTTGTTTAAAATGTTTGTTTAAGGTCATTTTGTGTTGGGGTAGTCTACCCCCTCTTAGGCCTTGTTTGGTCTTGTTTTGGACCTTCCATTTAAGCCTTTGGGATCACCTTGCTCTGGCCTTCTCACCACTGATGGTGTGTTAAGGTCCCAAAAAGGAGAGTTGTGTCTTCAATACTTGCCATATATACCTCATGTTTGAGCATGTGTTTTAAGCTTGTGTTGGCTTGTTCTTAGCATGTATTTGGGGTTATTTCAACATGCCTTAGATCTATTTTTGGTTGTCTTGATCATCCCTTGCATGCATAATACACTTGTAATGTGAATCACACAAACTTGCCTTGTATGCTTCATGAAGTAGCATGTCATTCTAGCTTGTTTTCTATCCATTTCAGCATGTTTTTGGTGATGTTTTGCGATGTCATGACTTTGTTTTTGTTTGGTTCGGTCGGCCCTTGCATGCCTCATGCACTTGTAGTGCAATTCCATGAAATTGCCTTAACATGCTTTCTGCTTTAAGCCATGTTTTTAGCATGATTTTGGCTCGACTCAAAGAAGCTTTTAGCCTTGTTTTACCATGCTTAAGGTCTCTTTGGTGTTGTTTTGGTCATGCACGTTTGGTTTTGTATAGTTATGGTGTATTTGGCTTTGCTAGCCTTGCACTTTGGGCCCCCTAGCATGTCATATTTGAGCTATTTGCATGATATGGAATCATTTGGTAGGTAATTTAAAACCATAAAAATCTTCCATGCCTTCATGATTATCACTCTTTCATTGTGTTTAAGAGTTGTGCCCTTATGACTTGTTTGCGAGCTAATTCGGGAGCCTATCTTTCTTGCCATCTTTGTTGTGAGTTTAGCTTCTTTTTGCTACCATTTCGACCTGCCTTAGGTCTGTTTTGAGTGCTTTAGGTCATTTGAGCATTGCTTGGTATGGTTGTAGTGTAAAGCCCTTGACTAGCTTTGTATTTCGGGTCTCTTGGCATGCTTTATTTGAGCTTTTGCATGATATGACATCACTTGGCAGATGATTTCAGTGCTTGTACCGATGCCATACTCTCATATTCGTTATTTTTTCGTTGTGTTTGAGAGTTGACCTTTATGCCTTGTTGATGAGCCATTGCATGAGCACATGTTCTTTGCCTTTTTGTGCCTAAGTTTTGGTGTGAAATGGCCACTGATTTGGGCATGACTAGGGTCAGTCCATTTTGGTTTAAGTCCATCGAGCAGTGTATATGCCATGTGGTTCGTTGCGTTGTGTATGCCATGTCCATTTGCATTGTGTATGCTAGTTGTTGTTCATATTGTTGCATGCTTGTGTTGCCTTGCATTGAGTATGTATGCATTAGCATTGTGCATGCCATTAGCCTTGTTAGGTTGTTCATGTTGCAATGCATATTTGCATGCTTATGTTGCATTGCATGTTTCCATATTGTTGCGTGCATTGTGTTTGGATTGGGTGTTAGTCCAAACAAAAGAAACGAGGGACGTTTCATGCTTGAAATGATGAAACGTGCCTCATTTCTCAGTCGCCGACCCTCTTGATCATGCATGATAGAGGTTAAGGCTCTTAT
>NW_021026109.1:1447288-1461060 GCF_004153795.1 Camellia sinensis
AGGAGGTCAAAATAAGGCTTTTTCCAGTTTATAACAAATCTCGAAAATGTTCACAAGTAAGGCTAAAGTATGATGCAAAAATAGCCCTAAAAGAGAGATAGATGGTAAGGTGAAGTAGAAGACCTCAAACAGTAAAGTGCCCTTAAACAAAGTTGAAGAGGAGCTCAAAATATGACACTTTCTAGTTTATGACAAAGCCCAGAAATACTTTAAAGTGAAGCTAAGTAATGAAGCAAAAAAATGCAAGTTTAAGGGAAATAGACACTTACCCTTGAAGAGCCGACCTCCAGCAGTTTTTGGACCAAGTTGGTGAGCTTTCAACCTCTGCAAATGACTTCTAAGGTGCTAGAATGGATGATGGAGGTGTGGTGCTAAGGGTTGTAGTGCAAATGGACCAAGAAAATTAAGGTTTTGGAGCTTGGAATAGTGACAATAGAGCATGGAGGTTATAAGCCCTGGCCAAAAATGTCTAACCAGCTGATATGAAGCCAAGCCTCTCCTTTATAGAGGAGAGGCTCCAAAATATCCAAAAAGGTCCCCAAGTATCCTCCATACACGTGTATGGAGGATGCACCAAATGGCTTCCAGCTGGCACAGCTGGATTACACTCAGAAAAAGCAAAAAGCAAAAAGCAAGAAGCAGGCCGGCCAGTTCAAGTGGCCGGCCGGCCACCCCCCCTAGTCGGCCGACCAGGGGTCAGAAGGGTCAACAAAAATTGTTGGTCGGCCTACCCAGAAAGGTGGCCTCCCAGATGAGTAGAATACAGCTGTGTGGTGAAAAACCAGAAAATGTGACCTAGGAGAGAGAAAAGCTAGCTTTTAAGCAAGGTTCAAAAGGGTCAAGATGAATTTCTAGCCGGCCTACCCATATTGGTGGCCTCCCAGATGAGTACAATCGAATGGTGGTATGAAAAGCCAGAAAATGTGGCTCAGAAGTGGGAAAAACTAGCTTTCTGTTAAAAAAATTGGCTTTTGGAGAGAGAAAATGAGAAAACTGGCTTTTCAGGGGAAAAGGTGGCCGGCCACCATACTACCCCCTCCCTAACAGTGAAAATAGGGTCTCTATCAAAAATGGACCAAAACGGATGCGAAACGAAGGTTCAGGGGCCAAAACGCGCGGTTCGGGGCCCCGAAAACAGGCTGTTAGGCACCGGAAGTGGCGTATGACCACGAAGGTGGTCTCTCGAGCCACAATGCCCCTCTAAAGGGAGGAAATAAGGTGTGTGCTAAAAACCGGAGCAATCGGAGGTAGCTAAGCGGTCCCGAACCGAGGCACACGGTCGACGGCTCCAAAAATCGAAAACCGGGCTCCAAACGAAAAAATGGCCTACGACCACGAAACGTAGCGGACAGCCACTGAGAGATGGTCTACAACACCTCTCCCTCACTTCAGGAAGAGAAAACGGAGAAAACAGGACCCGATTCGCAAACCGAGGCAAGGCACAAAAAGAACCCCGAAGTCCAGAGGCGAGGCTCGCAGCCAAGACTCTGAAACCTCAGAACGGCCATAGAATGCAACATCACCGAGCGCTCAACTAGTGACGTCTGAGTCTTAAGGTCAGTCAAAAATGGGGTGTCTACAGTTGCCCCTCTTTGACAGAACTCGGAAGTCACACGTGACAAGTGTGAATGTAAAACGGAGAAAACAGGACCCGATTCGCAAACCGAGGCAAGGCACAAAAAGAACCCCGAAGTCCAAAGGCGAGGCTCGCAGCCAAGACTCTGAAACCTCAGAACGACCACAGAATGCAACATCACCGAGCGCTCAACTAGTGACGTCTGAGTCTTAAGGTCAGTCAAAAATGGGGTGTCTACAGTTGCCCCTCTTTGACAGAACTTGGAAGTCACACGTGACAAGTGTGAATGTCAAAGCCCAGAGACGACCCATTTTTGACAAGGCCGAAGACTTAGACAAAAAGACAAGATAACACAGATGTGCCTGCAGGCAGGGGGCAAGATGCAAAATGATATGCACAAAGCCAAACGTAACTCATGATCATGCAAAGCAGCAAGCTGTAATGAAGCGCACACGCAACAGTTTTAAGCAAGAATGCAAAGCAACAACTACATTTCATGCAGTTTAAGAATGCGGAGAATTTTTCAATTCTCGCCACGTCTCACACAGAGAAGATACAATACCTGCGCGATTTGTCTAGTTGCACTAGCTTTAAATGAACCGTACATATTATATCGTGCCTGTAAAAGAGAGAAACTTAACAAGTACAATATCATTTGCAACACATGTTCAACGCTGTATCGAACGTTGACAAACAGGGTGCCGACGGGAAATTGCATTGCAATGCGAGAGACACGCGCGTGTCAATGCAAGCTAAGCTTGAGGGTATGACAATACCCTTGAAACGTGCACAACAATGCAAGTGGTATGCATGAGAATACAAATGACGTGCATAACAATGCCGGATAAGTGCAAATTCAAATGCGTGTTTGACACGAAACAACGACCAAAGAAATGCAAGTTTCGACGAGTGCAATTCAATCGCGACCTCCGGTTTACCTCCCGGAAGGGTCACAACGTGCTCAAAAAGGATACATCTTGCTCTTGACGAGTGACGATGAAACACGCATCAAAAGTTGGAGTTGGAGTTCCCGCGGAGGGATTTCGCGACGAAAAGTGCACTTTTCTTTTACTTTCTCGGGTGCTGGGGACTCCGATGACTACAAAAATTTGAAGAGACCTTGGAGACCACTTTGGAAACACCACCGACCAAGTTTGGTCCCATGGGGAGGCCACTAACCAGGTTTGAGTGCAGGGGGTGGTCGGCCTACCAGAAAAGGTGGTCGGCCGACCACCTAGCCCAAATCCGGGGCAGTTTGGTCTTTTTGCTCTCATTTCTTTAAATACACAAAGCCAAAGCTCTTTTCCTCATAACTTCAGCTCCGAAACTACCTTCTCCTCCTTCGTAGACCATTTTCTCTCTCAGATCTGCGCTCTATATGCGTTTTCCAACACCCCACGCCAAGTTGTTTCGCGAAAACTTTCAGTTTTCTTCACTTTGAACCGATTAAAATTTGATTTCGGAGCTTCTTTTCTCATTTTCACCACTTGAGGTAAGTTTGTCTCAATATTTTGAAGATTTTCTCGGGAGTTGAGTTTGTTGACTTTTTCCTTTCCCGAGAGTTGACTTTTGTTGCTTTTTCCAATTTTGGCTCATTTCGCTAATTTTTGCTCCTTTTTGTAGATTTCTTGAAATGGCAGGTCAATTTCCCCACGACGGAGGCTCTCTAGGCGCCGGAGGCGAACCTAACATCATGTCTTCGCATCCAAGGGTTCGGCCATTCATTCCCGAGAGGTACGATCCTCCGACTCATGTCCTCCCTCGGGCAATTTTTTATCACTTTACCGACTTCGACCCTTGAGCTCCCTAGACCTATTACTGCGGGAGCCAGAGTCCCATCTCTCTCATCAGGCGTGAGAGGTATGTACTTCATCTTTTTATATTTCCTACCTTAATTCTTAATTCTGCATTTTCCCTGCATTTTCATGCTATGTATGCTTATTTGCTCGTTCTGAACACATTCGCATGCCATACTTCTGCTCATTTTAGCACACAACTTGTTCTGCACGCTTAGTCTATAACACAATGCTCTGTCCTGAAAGCATAGCTCAATCACTTGAATCTCTGAAATCTGAACACACAGCCCAAATTTAATTCTGAACACGAAGCCCACATTCGTTGAAAGTTGAACACGCAGCCCAAACTTTAAATTTCTGAAATTTGAACACACAGCCCAAATTTGATTGTGAACACGCAGCCCACATTTGATTGAAAGTTGAACAGGCAGCGCAAACTTTAAATTTATGAAATCTTAAAACACACACCCAAATTTGATTGTGACCACGCAGTCCACGTTTAATTGAAAGTTGAACACGCAGCCCAAACTTTCAATTTCTGAAATCTGAACACATAACCCAAATTTGATTGTGAACACGCAGCCCACATTTGATTGAAAGTTGAACACGCAGCCCAAACTTTCAATTTCTGAAATCTGAACACATAACTCAAATTTGTAGGTGAACACGCAGCCCACATTTGATTGAAGGTTGATTGATTTGTACACAGCTCATATCTTTTCATTTGCACACAGCTTATTCATTTCGTTCTGAAACTGAATACATGTGTTTATTATGAATGCAGACGTCCTCCCGTGTTACACGGGGATACGGTTCTATTGCTGCGAGAGATTGGTACGCGGAGCTCTCAGAGGCTGTCCGCGATTGGGTTGATCTGGCAGGATTCGGGACCTTTTGTACCGGGATATCTCGCTACCTAGCTAGCCGGACATTGATGGGCGCCCTGGTGGAGAGATGGTGGGACACCACCAACTCCTTCCATTTCTTCGCCACCGCGGACATGACCGTGAGCCCATTTGACTTCGCCATGTTGACGGGCCTTGACGTGGGAGGCTGGGCGATCCCTTACGATGAGGACATGGGCGAGTGGGAGGCTGCCTGGATTCATCTGTTGGGAGCTCGCCCACCGGTCGATCGATCTTCGGGTCGATCTTCGGACATGGGCGAGTGGGAGGCTACCTGGTTTTCTACGCAGTTCAGGGGGACTGAGCCCGAGACTCCTGTGGAGATTGCATAGTACGCCCGCGGGTTTTTAATGTTCCTCTTCGGGACCACTCTGTTCGCCGACGGAGGGAACACCGTTGGGCTATATTTGCTGAGTGCCCTGGTAGACCTCACACAGGTTAGTCAGTATGACTGGGGTGGCGCCAGCTTGGCCACCCTATATTGCTTTATGAGTGCGACCTCCTGCGGGCGGGGAAACATAGTCAGCGGCTACTGGAGAGCCTCGGAGGTACCTTCTACCCTCTTGATTCACATTTCTGCTTTTCATTATCTGTACATTGCACACACAGCACACTTTACATTTTGTACTTACATTCTGCCCTCAGCATTCTGTATTCAGATTATGCACTTAGCATTCTGTATTTTGATGGCTTTTGCCGTGTTTTCCACAGTTATGGGTTTTTGCGTACTTCCCGACGCTAGCCCCAGAGCTCGAGGTGGAGGCCCCTCTCATGACCCCTTATTCGCTCGTCTTCAAGGGCCTGTACCGGTCGCGGCCCCGGGAGACTCTCCCTTACCTACGGCAGTATTTTGACACTGTGTAGGCGACCGAGGTATTTTAGAGCTCTCAATTCTTCATGTGTAGATCTTTGATTTATTTTGCACATTTGCGATTTCTAATCGGCTTATGCATTGGTCATCCACAGATCACCTAGCAGCCCTGGGTGCCTTTGGGTGGGGATCTCCGATTCCAGCTTGCCAGAGGATGGGCCACCTCCCGGTATAGGATCTTGTTCGAGGGGCCAGTTGGCAGGACCTGGTTCTTGGGGGAACGCTTCCTTCATCAAACTATGGGCTTCCCTAAGCCGAGTGTCCCTTCAGCACCCCTGGACGATATGCGGCTCGCTGATAGGCTTAGTCCCCAGGGTGTCATTGATGCCAGGCTGGGCACTGATGCACTGCTGCATTTGGAGAACGGGGAGTACGCGAGCTACCGTCACACTTACTTGATGCCTCCATTGACAGGTGTCCGTACTCCCTCGTAGAGGTCTACCGGCATGCCGTCTTCGAGTCGCACCCGAGCTAGAGACATTCGTTCGACCAGTAGGGCTGGTACATCCGGGGGTGGGGCTGGACTGGTCCCTCCAATTCCCCCAACTTATCATCATGCAGGATGGCCAGATATCCCTACTGAGTTAACAGGATGAAGATACGGGAGCTCCTACCTGATTCCAATATAGCCTCCCATGCCAGATCATCGATACACCAGAGACCCTGACTCACCGCCGGTATGTTTTACAGCTTTGCTTTATCACTCATATACTTGGACATTCATTCATTCACTGATGATTTGCCCTTGCATCTGCAGCCTACCACGGAGTATGCTGAGGGGTTACTCAGGTTAGTGGCCTCGCTCGAAGGCATGGTCTTGCGGAGAGAGGCACAGCTGTCCATCATGGGTGTCTCGGTACTCTTTAGTTTTCTTGCATTTATCATATTTCTGATGACATGCTGAGTTTGAACATTTCACTGCATTGATTGACCGACTGTATGCCGGGAGCACATCTGACACACACCACATCCATGTACTATATTTGCATACATCCACTCCATGTAGCTTTTTATCTGTACATCTGATATACATATTCTGGCTAATGCATTCAAATTGCACTCTTTCTTTTCAGATGCCTCTGATATATACGGGACCACAGGCCAGGCCATCTGGGCCTTCCCGAGGAGCTTGGCCATCTAGGCCTTCTCGAGGAGCTGGGATTAGGGAGTCGTCTCGCGGACGAGGCGGGTGCAGAGCACATATCTTTAAGGAGGAGTCCAGTGAGGAGAAGGAGTCCGCGCATCGTCAGTCAGAGACATCTGCCGGCAGAGAGGATGACTCTGAGTCTGGCTCTGAGTGCGGAGGTGATGCCGAGGAGGATCTCGAGGATGACAGCTCTGACTCGGGTAGCGGTGCTGATGGAGATGGCACAGAGGCTGTTCCGCAGAAGAGGACGAAGAGGGCCTCTTTTTGTCACGCTTGAGGGCACAAATGTTCCTGCTTTATTTGCCTTTTTTACTAGTAGTTGTAGCACATTGTACATTATTAGGCAGTTTTATTTTCTGTAAAACTTGTACCCTTGCTGTAAAATGTTGTAACAAAGGAAACATGATGGAATGAAACAACTTTTGTTCAAAAAGGTGTTGTATTTTATGTTCTTGCATCGCATCGCATTATTTTGCACAAAAATGAGATTGAATGGGAATCATGCATTGAAAATTGCCAAGTCAGGTAGTGAACCGACGCAACAAACAAAGCAACTTAACTTACTAAGAAAGAACAGAACCTTAGCAAGTTTACAACTCGATAAGAAAGACACAACAACGTTGATTAAAGTTACAACTCGATAGGCAAGACACAACAATGTTGATAAACAGAGTAACAACTCAATACACAAAACTCGTCAACTCGACAAAACTTAACAACTTGGTAAGCTTAACAACTCAGTAAGCAAAGCAACAACTCGATAAGCAAAAACAACTCAATAAGTAGGATTTAACAACAATTCGATAAACAAATGCATTTCGGACGATCTGGGTGACGGAACGCATCCGAAACAGAGGAAAACTCACACCTTTAACGCCCCCAATGCATGGAAATGCTTTGAACTTTCTTCTAGAGGCTAGAACAAGACTAAAGCCACCTTCCTCTTGATGGCCGACCAGCTTTTTGCATTGGAGGGGAGAGGGGTGGTCGGCCTGCCTGAAAAGGTGCCCGGCCGGCCACCTTGCTTGGCAACCACCAAATTTTGGACACGTGTCCTCCGAACAGTGCCTTATCCTATTTAAAAACTCCAACCTCGTGGTTCTCTCATTTCATCTTAGTTTTGCACCAAAATGGAGGCATTTCTCACCCAAAATCTCACAGTTTGGATTGCTTCTCTAGATGGCTCAGAAAAGTTGAACTTCCAAGGCTTCGGCTTGAATGCACTATTCACGCTGAGCCGTACTTCGCTGCACATTCCTTTCCTCCATGCCGCAGCAAGGTTTTGGAATCCAGTAACACACGTCTTTAGCTTCAGCGAGCAAGAGATGTGTCCGACCTTCGAAGATTTTCAAGTTTTGATGGAATCTGAACGCCATGAAGAGATTTTGTCCCAGTTTCCCTTCGGTCACGCCCAAGCTTTAGGACAGATGTGTGGGCTCACCATGCACGATGCATGGTCTCTGATCTGCAACGGGGAACTGGATATCCTTGGCTTGATTCATCGCTTTTCTGATGCCGGTAACCACGGCGACCATCATTGGCAAGGTTTTCGGCAACACGCCCTTTGCTTGTGCATGCTATCTCACTTTTTGCTTGCCCTAGGCTTTAGCGGATCTAGCATCCGTCTGATTGCAGTTGCTCAAGGCTTGAAAGAAGGAAAGAGCTGCATTGCCATGACATTGGCCGAGACGCTGATGGGCTTGGATGCTTTCTACCACCGAGAGATGACCAGATTCGCGGGAAGTCCACTACTGCTGCAGGTAATGTTTCCCACCCTTTCTCACTCTATCGCCTAGAGACGAGCAGATTCGCGGGGAGTCCACTACTGCTGCAGGTAATATTTCCCACCCTTTCTCACATATATATTGCTCACATCACTCGGCCCTCAGGCTCAGTTTTTCTCACAAAACCCTTTTCTTACTTTTCTCTCATCTTACATCTCTCTACTCTTTATTCTCTCATTTTTCATCCCTCCCCAGGTATGGTTGATGGATAAATTGCAGGTTGTGGACTCTTGTCCAGCCTACTCAGCTCGCGGCTACTTATTCGGACAACGACAAGTCGATGCCCTTGATGACGGATGGTGGTTTGACTGGATGTGCAATTTGTCTGCGGATCGCATTGCTTGGCGCTGTCCTTGGCTCAATCTCCCGGCAAGGAGCTATAGCATGTCCCGGTAGACCGGGATCCAGTTGATTGGTCTGACTCACTGTATGTTCTACTTTCCGTTCCGGTTCTGGCGCCAGTTCGGTCATGATCAGACTTGCCCGCCAGAGGGGATGGAGTATCCTGCTGCATTCCCGATTCGAGGCGCACAGCTTGCCCGGTATGCCACAGCATGGAGGACTAGAGAGCTCCTGGCCCTTGCTCCTACTTTTAATTGCACCTTGTCTGATGAGTGCTTGGATTGGCTCAATAAAGAGGCACAGAAAGGGCCTACTTTGGCATCAGAGGCTTCGACTAGCTCTGGGAGGGGGCGCTGGTCCACCTGACTTAGCTATGCCCCGAATTTATTGCTTTATTAGTACTTTCAAGTTTTCTCTATGGTTGTAATAAAAAGCAACTTCAATTTGTATGCAAGAGCAGGAGAACTCTGTATTGAAATCAATGAAATTGAAGGTTGTGGGTACTGAAAATTTTCCGCTTTGGTCCAAAAATGGTCTAAGTTGTAAAAAGATTAATTTCGAACAAAGTCAACTTTTATTAAAACTTTTTCAAAACCATTTTCGATATGGATCGGAACTGGACATGCCTGAGATCTGTCACTGAGATGCACAACCCCAGATCCCAGCAACTGGAAAGTTGCCCCTAGTCTGAAGAGCACTACACCGGAGATCATAACGTTGATCGGGGAAAAGTTTATGGCTGAACTTCAGGATGAAGTTGCCTACGTATCCCAAAGATGGGAATCAAGCCTTACGTAGTTCAGGCTTAGGTTCACTCGAGTGTTTTCACTCTCCTTTTACGCTCTAACTTTTGCCAAGGCCGCCCTTTGCGGGTTTTCAACCTTGCGAGCTCAGTTTATATATTTTCTAATTTTTTCAATGCTCTAACTTTTGCCTAGGTCGCCCTTTCGGGTTTTCGGCCTAGCTAGCCTCTCAGGGGTAGTATTTCTTCAACTTGTCCTTGTTGATCGGTTGGGAGAACTCTAGGCCATCTAGGTCCATCAGAACCACAGCTTCACCCGACCAAATAGACTTAATGATGTAGGGACCAGTCCAATTGGGTCTGAACTTGCCCCTTGGGTCGTGGATGGGAGCTCGGTTGTCCTTGAGAAGCAAATCCCCTTCTTTCAGATTTCTGGACTTAACTTTCTTGTTAAAAGCCTGGCAATTCTGCGCTGATAGCCTTGAACATGGTACAGTGCTTTCAGTCTGCGCTCGTCAAAAAGCATGAGTTCATCAAATCAGTTCTGTTGCCAATCTGCTTCGGCTATTTGACATTCAGCCAGCACTCGCAAAGACGGAACCTCGATTTCAATAGGTAGAACAGCCTCCATCCCATAAACTAATGAATACGGAGTCGCCCCAGTAGAAGCTCTAATTGAAGTCCGGTACCCCCACAGAGCAAACGGCAGCTTGTCTGGCCAATCCCGGTAGGTTTCCACCATCTTCTACAATATGTGTTTGATATTCTTGTTGGCAGCCTCGACCGCTCCATTGGTTTGCGGCCGGTATGTAGACGACTTATGAAAAGCCACGTTGTATTTCTCCAATAAGTTAGTCACTTCCTTCTTGAAGTGGAAACCATTATCTGAAATGACCTCGTTTGGGACCCCATATCGACAGATGATGTTGTTTCTGATGAATTTTACAACATGTGACGCCTTCAACACCGCATAGGATCGGGCCTCAACCCACTTCGTGAAATAATCTATTGCAACTAGGATGAACTCATGCCCGTTAGACCCCTTCGGAGTGATAGCCCCGATCACATCGATCCCCCAAACTGAAAATGGCCATGGCGAAGTCATATTGTACAACTTTGATGGTGGGATGTTCATGCGGTTTGCATAGATCTGACATTTGTGGCACCACCGAACAAAGCCGATACAATCCTCCTCCATGGTGGACCAGTAGTAACCCTGTCTGAGGATCTTTTGTGCCAGCATTACTCCGTTCATATGCGCACCGCATTCTCCTCCATGGATGGCCTCCATCAGGCGTTTTGACTCTTCAGCTTCAGCGCATAGCTTATGCATTCCCAGATGACCTCTCTTATATAATTTATCTCCTCAGATGATGAACTGAACAGCCATTCTTCGGATTGCCCTTTTATCCTTGGCGTTTGCCCCTGGTGGATACACCTCTTTCTCCAAGAAGTTCCAAATGTCGTAATACCAGGGGTTCTCATCTTGAACCTCGTCTATAGTAGCAATTGACTCATAAGCTGGCGCGAATTTCTGGTCAATAATGACTGGACGCATCCGGACTCCAAACGGGATGTCTATCATGGAAGATAGAGTTGCTAGTGAATCTGCAAAGCTGTTGTTCTCTCTTACTTGATGAGCAAAGTTTAGCTTCTCAAACTGAGGAATCAACAAGTGTAGGGCCTGATGATACATCATCATCTTTTCTTCTTTGACTTTCCAATCTCCTTTCGCTTGAGATACAACAAGGTTTGAGTCCCCGATGACGTCCAACCGTTTCGCCCCTAGTTCCAGGGCTGCTTCTAGACCGGCAATGCATGCCTCATACTCTGCTTCGTTGTTCGAGACTTTGAATCGGAGCTTGAAGGCTAGAGGGATACGGGAATTGTCGGGTGCTATCGGCAACACTCCTATCCCATACCCATATTGGTTGGACACTCCGTCGAAATACATCGTCCAAAACTCATCGTTGATATGCAAAATGGCCTCATCTAGGAATAAGTACTCAACTACTTCACCCCCTTCCACTGGATGATCGGCTAAGAACTCTGCTACTGCTCTTCCCTTGACCGACTTGCGTGTCACATATTTTAGATCAAATTCGAAAAGTAACAACAACCAACAAGCTAGCCTACCCGTAAGTGCCGGTTTCTCGAAGAGATATTTGATGGGATCTAATCTCGAAACCAACATTATAGAGGGAGCTAACAGGTAGTGTTGCAGCTTCCTGGTAGCCCATACCGACGCTAAACAAGCCTTCTCCAATGGTGTGTAGCGAGTCTCATACTCTAGCATTTTCTTGCTCAGATAATAGATGGCCCTTTCCACTTTGTCCTCTGATTCCTGCGCGAGCATGCAGCCCATTGTGGTTTCAGTTACCGAAAGGTACAAAATCAACGGTCTTCCCGGTTCTGGTGGTGACAACACAGGTGGGTTCTGTAAATATTCCTTGATCTTTTCAAAAACAGCTTGGCATCGGCCGTCCCACTAGAATTTCTTTCCTTTCTTCAGGAGACCAAAAAGTGGTTCACAAGTCAAGGTTAATTTTGAGATAAACCGTCTTATGAATTGCACTTTATCCAGAAAGCCTCGCACCTCCTTTTCAGTCCTTGGTGGTGGCATTTCTAGGATGGCCTTGATTTTCGAAGGGTCAATTTCGATACCTCTCTGTGTAATGAGGAACCCCAGCATTTTCCCTGCTGTAACACCGAACATACACTTCTGAGGATTCAGTCGCAGCCGGAATTCTCTAATCCTTTGAAAGAACTTTTGCAAGGCGATGTAGTGGCCCTCTCTTTCCTTGGACTTGACAATCATGTCATCCACGTACACCTCAACCTCTTTGTGGATCATGTCATGCAATATTGTGGTCGCGGCTCGTTGATATGTAGCTCCAGCATTTTTTAGCCCAAATGGCATCACTCTGTAGCAGTAGGTCCCCCACGGGGTGGTGAATGCAGTCTTTTCCCGGTTTTCAAGCGCCATTGCTATCTGGTTGTAGCCTGAGAAGCCATCCATGAACGAAAGCAAAGCATGCCCCGCCGTGAAATCTACCAACTCGTCAATATGCGGCAAGGGAAAGTTGTCCTTCGGACTAGCTCTATTCAAATCTCTGAAATCCACGCATACCCGGATCCTGCCATCCTTCTTCGGCACTGGAACAATGTTGGCCAACCAAGTTGGGTATTCGGATACCAGCAAGAAACCTATGTCAATCTGCTTGGTGACCTCTTCCTTGATCTTGAGAGCCCAGTCCGAGCGGATCCTTCTGAGTTTTTGTTTAACTGGTCGGGCCTCGGAGTCAAGACGGATCCGGTGCTGTACAATCTCAAGATCGACATTCACATTAGTGATTTCATCCATTAAGGGTTTAACAAATCTTTCTTGCTCTTGTTCAATTAAGCATTGCAAAACCGGAGGAATTTCTCCCTCGTCGTTTTCATCAAAATTTTGAAAGTCTGAATTAAAGGCAATATATCAAGGGCATAGAAAAGTACTCAAAAACCACAGCTACTTGATTCTCATTAAGCGCATCCAAATTGTCCGATTTTTCGGTTACAACAGACTCAAAAGAGAAAGAAAAAGATGACCTGGACAAGACTGTGGCATTCGGGTAACCATCCCCAGGATTACCAGACTCAGACTCAGACTCAGTCGAGCTGGAACCTGATTTCGACTCACTAGATTCGGTGGAATCAGTTTCCGGCTCACTACCTGACCCGGTGCTGCTGGACAAAAATCCCTTTTCATACTGCTAGATGAGAGAGAGTGCGATAGATGCATCCAAAATGTTTGCTGGTAGGCCCTCAGCCATTCCATTCCCGATCACGCATACCGAGAAGTTATCCCCCAAGCACTTCTGTTCGATCAGAGGATCTGAAAGTCGACATGCCAGCACTACCCCCATCTCACTTTCGGCGTCCTCAGACTCTACTTTCTTGCTCTGCTCAACCTCAGCTAATGGGTCTGTCTGCTCTTCGGCAACGTCATCCCCGGGTAACTGCAGGTCAAAGAAGATCTCAAACCCCGGCACTCATTTCCTCTCCGCGTTCAGCCACGGCTCTTGGAAGCCACAGAACGGAAAGTCCTACCCCTCCCGGATGAAGCGTCCGTTTAGGGTACCCTGAATGGGCTGGTGCATTAAGTCAAAAGGATTTCCCGCCTTTTTCGCTTTGGCTCTCCCAGTCATCTCCTTACCCTTCCTTATCCAATCCTCTTTGGTGGGCAGATAACCCAAACCAAAGGTATGTGGGTTATGTGGCACCTCGGCCGATATTGCGACGCCTTTCCGGCCGCTCTTTCCCAATCTCATCCCGGGGATATGTTGAAGCTTGTTGGTATACCAATTGAGCACTGACATACACCCCCTCATTAACAGCTAAGATGTTCTGCACGACCCGGGCCTCAGCTAGGGTAAAACTGAATAAGAACACATCCTCCATACCGTGCCCAATTTCCAAAACTGGCATAGATACTTCCGGCGGTGGATGGATCGATGAATTCCCAAAAACAATGGCTACTCCCTTTCCATGGGTGTATTTCACCATTTGATGCAAGGTAGAAGAAACTACCTTCACTTGATGCAGCCACGGCCGCCCCAAAAGCAAG
>NW_021026109.1:1476294-1492336 GCF_004153795.1 Camellia sinensis
CACTTCTCTTTTTTTCTTTGTCTTCTTTTAATTAACTTTTAACCTAATAATTTCTTAAATATATTATATTATAAACCTAAATCTCAATATATAATAACCTAATAAACTATTATAATATATTATATTATATAATACAACATAATTACAATATATATAAATATAAATATAAGATTAAATATATATATATATATAACACCTCTTTTTTTTTATATAACAAATATAAATATATAAATATTTGAATTAATTATATATAATTAAATAACACATTAAATTAATTAATCACCACATTAAATTTATTAAATATCATATTAAATTTTACACAATTAATAAAGTTAAAAATAAAATAAAATAATTATTATTATAATAATAAATAAATTACTTAAAAAAAGCAGAATCGCTATCCCTTAAGCACATCCAATAAAAGATTGTCATGTCATGTTAGTTATCAAGTTCTAAGTTCTAGCTAAAAGGAAATAAGGGCGGGCCAACCTATGGAATCCAAAGCCTGATCCATTAACAACAAACATGAAAATACTTGGTCAAAGACAGCGGTTATCAATTTCAAATTTCCAAAAGGTGGTTTTTGATCCTGTCCTACTTTCTTTCAATGTGTAGTTGTCATGCAGTAGTAAGTTTGAAGAAATACACAAACACAAAGAGATATTTTGGGAAGATAATAATAATCAATTTTTTGATAAAAAATAATTTTTTTATGAGAGAGGAAGTGAGTTATAATCTGGGAAGCGGATTATAACCCACTTCCCAAAATAGCTCAAAGAACTTGCTGCGTGTCTAATCCTCAAAGTTCGAAGGAGGAAAGAATTATGCACCCAAGTGGCAAGATTATCTTTTTCAGTTACTAAAATATAGGAGGATAAAATACTAAAATATTAAGAGATTGTTTGGGATGACTTAAATAAGTGTATTTTTTGTCTTTTTACGAAAAGATGTATAAAAAAATAAAGAGATGATATGATAAAAAAAATAAAAAGATAAAAAGATAAATTATTTTGTAGTAACTAAACTTGACCTAAATAATAAGTTAGTAGCGATCGGAAAGGCAATTGCATGATCATTTATAAAGAGAAAAATGAGCCTTTAGCAAAAGCATGGCAAGTGAATAGTTGAAAGTCAAGGAGCACGGAACACGTGGCAAGCTATTATAGCAACCTGTCAGGCCATGCATGGATGAATTAATGAATTGTCTAGCAAGCTATAAGTATGAGCAATGCTAGGTATCATGAAAAAATTTTCATGAAAATGATCATGAAAGATTTATGATCCTTGGATTATGCTTAAAATAAAACACCAGACACTAATTAAGGTAATCCAAAGGTCACAAATCTTTTATGATCATTTTCATGAAAAAAATTTTATGATCCCTACCTTTTCTCTATAAGTAGAGCAATGCTAGGTATCATGAAAAAATTTTCATGAAAATGATCATGAAAGATTTATGATCCTTGGATTATGCTTAAAATAAAACACCAAACACTAATCAAGGTAATCCAAAGGTCACAAATCTTTTACAATTTCAGCATTTTATTTTAGTCCAACGCCATTATCTTTTACATTCTCTAGTTTCAATAACTTAGAATACCTTAGATTTATTTGCTTAGTTAATTACTATCCAGATCTATAAACTTTCTATGTTCATCAATGTGTAGTTTATTATGTTCGTTCGGTTTAATTTCGAGCACTATACTCGTACACATGCAGAAAATGGTCGTGAAATACTTTTTATATTAAAACAAAGAAAGAAACTTCGTGGTGTTTTCCTTTTGCCGTGAGCTTTTGTGTGATATATAAGTTAACGCCGAGCGCACCATTCTCATTTATATCGCAATCAATGATGACACACTTGCTTTTTCCATATTTTGAAAGCTATTTGTTGTTAGTTTTTTTTTTTTTTTTTTTTCCAAACAATAACCAACATGATTAATTTAACATTTAGATTTTCTTTTACCGCTCCAAGATACTTTCTAATCCCATCCATTGCTTAATGTTTTCACCGATTTGTTTTTCCAGTAAAAGAACTCCAACATTATTAGGTAAACATTCTCTCATCATAACTCATATTTGCCGAACAATTACACTTGACTCAAGTTTCATCATATATATATAGAGTGATGTAATATTATATTCATTTGCATAAGAGTTATTATTTATTGTTTATCATTGGGTGGTTTATTCATGTGAGCCGGACTATATAAATCCGGGGCGTGACAACTTAGGGGTTGTTTGAGATGTTTTAAATAAGTATACTTTTTGACTTTTTATGAAATATGGGTTGGGTTTGAAATGATGTGGTAGATAGGTGATGTGACTTAAATAGGATGATGTGACTTAAATAAAATAGTGACTTTTTGACTTTTTGACTTTTTCTGAAGATGTCAAACTTAGCCTTAGTATCAGAGCTAACCAGGTTTGAAAACCTTGGGCTCGTAGGAAGTGGTTAGCCATAGTGGGTTTATCATGCTCGGTGAGGACATGTGTATGTTGTGTGCTAAGTGATAACATGTTTATGTGTTACATTCTATGTGGGTATGGTGTTAAGACTCATAGATATTATTCGATGTCTAGTTGACTAACTTGAAGGTCTTATTGGAAACACGCTTGATAAACATTATTTCTAATGGAAAATCTAAGCGAGCGTTGGAACGGATAGCTATCTTTCTAGACTTAGCACGATTAGGTGCTATGTGTTATGTGGTAGGTGATGTGTGATTAAGTAGAGTCTTAATGTGGTTGTTCGAATAATCGTTATGTGACTGTGTTAGTATTTCAGTGAAGGGTGCTCGCGTTATGTATCTTAGGTTACGTGTTTTTTCTTTAATAGAGACATGTTGAGCGGTGGTAGTAAACATTGAGTGGGCACCTCTGCGTGTGCTATGTAGGTGATATGTTGTGTGTCTAATGCTAGAGTGTATGAGATTTTGTTGGGAACGCCATTTGATATGTGCTGAATTTGTTATGTTTGTTTTGATTAGGATGTCTAGGTGAGGATGTGACGACTTTCCTCCTTCCACACGGGAAAAGTTGAGGAAGCAATTTCTGGAGTTACGCCAAAGTACTACACCTTTGGCACAATTTGAGACGTGGTTTACCAATCTATCTAGGTTCGCTCCGGAGTTGGTGGAAATCGGTGAGCTCCATTGTGCGGAGTTTGAGAGTAAGTTATGTAATGATGTTCAGGAAAGGATTGTTGGGCCTTTGCATAGGAATTATCGTACACTTATGGAAGCGGCGGCTCATGTGGAGGCCGTAGTCCTAGTCATGGGACCAAATGGGGAGGGGGCCACTTTGGCAACTCCTACGGCTGGGGGTCGTAGTAGACCTAGTAGAAACCAAAGGAGAAAGGCAAGGTTGTTGCCTCAACCAGTAATTGTACTAACAGGGTCATCTAGCCAACCGAGACTTGGGGCGATCGAGTGCTCACGGGGGGAGCAGTCATTGGAATCCTTACCAGTTCAGACTTCGAACCATTCACGTATTCAGGGACCACCTATTTGCTATGAATGTAATCAACCGGGACATACCAGGCATTTTTGTATGCAACAGGGGACTTCCTTGAATAATCCGTAATCTAGTCGAGTTTAGCCTTATTCATCCGGGCAAAGGCGATACCGATACCAAAACAGAGTATGCCAGACTTCGAGGGTCATTGAATAGTCAAACTTCTATCTGAGTGGTGAAATACGTGTTTGTTTCAAGTGTGGCCAGTTGGGTCACATCTATAGCTCTTGTCCTTGGCATTGTAGTTCAAGGATTGTTCCAGAGGTTGAGGATAGCTTGTCTCAGCAAATAGGATAAGAATGTAATGGTGGTGTTGACGGAGGAATAGCTGTTTTGGGTAATTAGTTTTGAGTATCTTGTTTTGGGAATTGGAGGGTAAACGGTTATAATTATTATGTGATCATTTTGTTTTGTAATTGGTACAATGTGGACCATTGAAATATTATGACTTCTGTTTATGTGTGTATACAGGCTGAGTTTTTTATTTTGATGAGTTAGATATGTTGTACTTTTGAGTTTTTCTTAATGTGATGGGTATTTTGAGGGTTGTTATGATTAGTTAGAATATTGCGAGGGTGAAGTTATACCAGTCAGTATGCTTGGTTTGGTTGATGTCGGTTTATGTTAGAGGTATAAGTTTTAACTTTTTTAATAATATATATATATATATATATTTTGCGTTGGAAGTTTCTTAGAAAGCACGAGGGTTATGTCTTGTAGTGACAGAAGTAGTGTTATGTTTGTTGGTCGAGGTTTGGAATGACGGTGAGGAGGTGATTATTTTCAGATGTGGGCCTTTTTTTGGCTCGAGTGGTATTCTATGTTGGTTAAGAGAGTAGTGGGGGATGTACAGTTGTGACTCCGGAGGAGGAGGTTAAGAGAGTGGTATTCTATGTTGGTTAAGAGAGTAGTGGGGGATGTACAGTTGTGACTCCGGAGGAGGAGGTTAAGAACTTCTTTTGTTCTTCTGTGGAGGTAGGATAGTATGACTTTGAAGGCCTTGCAAGTGTTGTGTATATGTGTCAGGGTTTGGTTCAGGGTAATTGTTCAGTAAATATTAGCAACTGGTAGATTGACTAGGGAACTTAGTGTTTTGGTTGTACTCGTATAATGAGTGATGGGATAGAATGTGGATTAAAGAGTTGACTTATTGGTCACTGATGAATTGAGGTGTTGTGTTTGCTTATTGTTCAGTTTTGGTTGTTACGTAGTGTTAGTGGTGTTATGTCATGGTAGGCTTTTGTGAGTTAGCTTGGTACGAGCGAATAAATATGTGAAACTCATTGTTGTGAATTTGGTCAAGATTGTGAGTACATTGGTAGAATGAGGGCATTAGTGTTGAGATAAACCATTTTGGGTTAAGGGTGAGATGTTGTGCAGTAAGTAATAGGTTTTTCTTGCGTGGTGTGAAACATTGGTGTATGCGTTGACTTAAGGGGTGTGGTATTTTGACTTGGAAAGTCCATTTCAGACTCAAATGTGAAGTTAGGATGTGCATGCCACATAGGCATATGTATGATGGGTGAGTTGAGAACTAGAGTACTATAGGTTAACTTTGAGAAATCCAGAAAAATTCAATGAACATGTGAGGTTGTGTATGGAACTCCATTTCGAAGTTAGTGAGGTTGGGCAAGGTGTTAGTACTGATGTTGAGTTATGTGAAGTTAAGTAATATGTCGGTGTTTAGAGAGTGGGGCGGGATAGCAGTGTTGGATCGTTGATTGGTTAGTATTTGGGGTTGGTTGACATATAGTCACCTCGTAAATAGGTTGGAATTGAGGGTTGTGTAATTGAACTATGTCATGGTGTGACATATAAGTCTTGTATGGACAATTAGGAAGTTGTTCTGAGTGTATGGTAACCGGTTTGGGGTTACGATTGGAAACTTTGGTCTTATGATGTGCTTTTGCGTCATTAAATGATCGGTGGGTGTGAAATTTCTTTCTTTTATGTTATTGCGTTGCTGGCATTTTGAAAATTTTCCAAGGACTTTATCGTGGAAATTGGTGTTGATTTTGTGGCGTCACCACAGGTGTGATGGATTTTATTGGGTGACTGTGTTGCGGATCACCGAAGAAATGCTAAGAAATCATTTTGAGAAAAACAAAAAATTTCTTTTTGGCGTTGTGGCCTTGGATGGTCTTTTTGAACTAAATTGGTTTTGGTTGGAAATGTAAGTTTTTGGTTTAACGAAAAGCTGAATTCAAAAAAAAAACCAAAAAAAAATCCCTGAGTTTTGTTGTGGACGGTTGAAAATGTATTTGGGTTGTGATGGTACGAGTTTGAACACCTTTTGGAAAAGCAAAGTGTTTTGAAACATATGGGGAAAATAAGAAATTTTTCTATCTGAATGGAGTATCTTAAACCCTGTATTGAGAAGTTGTGTTTTGACCTAGCTTGAGTTGCTAGTTACATGTTGTATGTCTATTTTTTTAAGGACTTAGAATTGTCGGGCATTGATATGCCATAATGTCATTAGGATAAATCGTGTTTTTTTTTATGTTCTCGTGCTACGAGAGAGTTGATTGGTAGCTTTGTGTGCGAGTAGCTTTCTTATTCTCCGTGTCCGAGCATTGAGCACTCGGTAGCGATTTGGGTATTGTCAACGGTTGAGGCGTAGATCACGTCTTTGAGTTCGAGGAGTTCTTGTTGTTGTTGTTGTGGTACTTGTTGTTTCTTGTCTCGTAGACCATAGCGAGTTATGTGGATTGAAGAGTCATTAGTGAGGTTTTCTTACCATTCTTGGTGTTCGAGTGTCTTCGCGACCTCGAGGTGTTAGACCGAGACGTATCCCCAGATAGATCTAAGCTTGGGTTAGCATTGTGTTTCTTTTATAGATTGCGTGACCTTTTTGGTTTTGGCGTTTCTCAAATTTCTTTCTCAAATTTCGGGGACGAAATTTCCTAAGGTGGGGAGATTGTTGCACTTATGTCCTTTGAACTATTGGAGAGTGTATTTAATTCCTTTATTTTTTACTTTGGTAGTCTTTGGAGTTGTTATATTGTGGTTTTGGAGGAGTACAATTCGATTTAAACTTGTTCGGATTGTTCATTCACACTTGTTTTTGTTGAAATGTTATTTGGAAACTTGGAAAAATTGTTCTGGGGTTGACACTAGCCTTCCTGGGGGTCAACACCACCTTTCTGCCTTGCTCTTAGTGTCTCTGCTAGTTTAAAGGGTCAACACCATAGGTTCCAAGGGTCGACCCTTGTCTGCTGCTGTGTTCTAGGTGTTGCCACTGAAATAAAGGGTCGACACCACTGGTTCTAAGGGTCGACCATTGTCTACTGCACACATTAGTGTCTCAGCTTTTCTTTCTGAGGGTCGACACCACTGTCTAAAGAGTTGACCCCTGTGAGTTAATTTCTAGATTTTTGGTTCGGTTTTGGAGTTCTACTTTTAGGGGTTTGACTTATTCTTTTCTTTGACTTTAGGGCTATTACTCTACCACTATAAATAGACCCCAAACACACTTTTCTCATTCACATTTTCCTTTCTCTCTCTCTCTCTCTCTCTCTCTCTCTCTCTCTCTTTCCTCTTTTCACCGTGAATCCTTCTCTCACTCTTAGAAACTTAACTTTTTCACTTAGATCTCTAGATCTGCTCACGTAGAGGCATCTTTTTACCTTAGTCCTTTAAGAAAGATTGTAGATCTCGTCAAGGACTTTCTTTTGATCCAAGAGTATCGATGTTTCATCGACTTTGGTTTTCTTCAATTTCTTCTCTTCGCTTCAAGAGGTAGGGTCTATTTCTTAAACTCGATATGAGTTGGGTAGCATATTTTTGACCTATTTTATTATTCATAGCCGGCAGTCATTGGGTATGATCATTGCCCTACCTTTTTGTTTTTTCAAAAGATCTACGGATTTGGGTGTTTTGGGTTAAACTTGGGGTTTGGATTTGAAATGTAAAAGAAAGATTCTCAAATGAGTTCTTGAAACAAATGTTGATTTTGTATTGGTGTTGAGATATGTTGACATGGTGACCTTTCTTTACTCAAGAGTGATTTTGAAAGAAAATGAGGTTTTGTTCTAAAATCATGGGTTTTGACTTATGTTGGAAAACAATGAAAAATGATATTGATTTTGTAAGAGATGAGAAGAAAATGGTTGTGGGATTTTGGTGTTGTTACTCTTTTGGAAAATATATCTATATTGATATCTTTTGATTATTACATTAGAGATAACTGTTTTGGCTATCGGTGGAAGATAGCATTGTCGTATGTTAGAAATTGCATGTGGATTATGCAATTTGAAATCATTCATATCATGGAGCATGTAATGGATTTTGAAAATTAAAATTGTACGTTTTGAAAAGAGGTTTTGGAGATTATTACATTATGTTTTGGAACATTTGCATTGTTTTTGAAAAATAATATTTTGAGTTACATGTATTGTACTATTAAAAATGGTAAATAAAATAGTGAATCGAGGAGAAAGTTGTTGTCACATCAAATAAGTTGGCCTGTGTATCTAGGTTGAAAGTCCCGAAAATCGCGTGTATATATGGGTGTCGATCCCGCGGACGAAATTTTCATAAAATGACAATAGTAGCGCTTATATAGCTTACGTTTACATGGGTCCCGATTTGCGGTTTCCCGCAAACGAAATTTCCATGAAAGATTGTATTTGTTTTGGAGATTTACCCATTTATTTACTATTATGTTGGTTTGGAAGAGGATGCTTGGAAAATGGTTTTAAAAATGTATTTGTTGTTGTCTAGCGATGTATTCGCATTTGATTAGCAATGTATTTGCTGGTTGGTAATGAGGCACCGGGATTGGTTTTTGGAAAGGGATTTTATATCAAACAAATGATTAGCACTCGGAAAATGTTTTGATTAAACGTAAGATTTTAGTAATTGGAAAAAAAGAATTTTGTTGAGAAATCAAATGGATTTGAAAATGCATTTGAGCATATTGTATATATGTATTGCATCATGATCATTTATGCTGGTGGAGCATGTTTAGTTTTTGAAATATTCTCTACTGGGCTTTATGCTCACCCTATGTGGCTGAAATATTTTTCAGGTGTACATGTGTGGACGTGGACTGTGATGTGAAGTTGTGTTCGTAACTGTGTAGGGTGGTTCTGTTATTTGTAGGCCAAGGGACATTTATGTTATTTACTGGTCGTGCGCCATTCTTGTAAGGGTTACACCCTTGTATATGATGTAAGTATCAGGGCGTTTAATTTGATTTTATAACATCTGTGCATGTTTTAGTTACAGAACATCCATTCGACTTAGATATTGTATTTAAGAATGTTTAAAATCGGATAAACACATATATTGTGTGACTATATTATATTTATTTGCATGAGAGCTGTTATTTTATTGTTTATCGTTGGGTGGTTTATTCATGTGAGTAGGACCTTGTAAATCTGGGGCATGACAATAAATATTAGGAGAGTTGGGTTGGGTGGCCTCTCATTCGCCATCCGTCTGAACATAGGCAGTTTGAAAAAAAAAAAATCAATTTGCATTTGTCCGCTTAGTTAGCGGATGAGGATTGAGTGGGCTATGTGGGTTGATCGGTGAATGCTGATTAGTTTGGCAATTTATGTTTTATTGTTTTAGACTTTTTTTTGAACTACTTTCTAGTAATTCTTTAATATTTTGTACTCCAAATTTTCTGTTGTTCATTTTTTATAATAAAAATAAATGTCCAACTTTCATATTTCATAAATAGCAAATATAATTACTAAATAAGGTTCTTTTTTAAACACACAAACTATAAAAGTATAATTTCATTTTCTTAGGAGTGTTGGCAGATCAGATTGGTTTGGGTAGCCTTTCATCAGCTATTCTTCCAAACTTAGGCAGACTGACAAAAATGCATCTCCATCTATCCGCTCGAATCATAAAAACCGTCCATTATGTAAGAGATTGGTTCGAATCATTCGATTTTGACGGAATGGATGGACGCTTACCCACCCCTAATAGATATAGGCATATATAATATGTAAGATAACAAAGTATATAATTTAGTGAGAATTATGAAACAATGGCTTTTGGGAAAAATAATTACTAAATAGTGGGAAGATTTTTGCAATTACAATAGCAATGGATAGTATAAAAATAATTACCAAAGCATGATTGTTTTAATGGACCAATCTACTTTCTTTTGTCTTTTTCTTAACTCACTCCCTTCCTCCCTCGTGTCACTCTCTCTTATTTTCTCACATCACACTCTTTGTCATCTCTCTCTCTCTCATCATGTGATACAGACCTCTCTTTCTCCCTTATCATGACACATACACTGATCATGCACACCCTTCCTTCCGTCCTTTCTCTCTCTCTCTCTCTCTCTCTCTCTCTCTCTCTCTCTCTCATACACAACTAATAAAAAAACAAATATTTAAAATAAAAATATATGCTTTTAATAAAATTAATGAAAAAAATTTAATGATACTGTGTGAGTGATTTTCCGACCACACTGCTCGCCTAGTAATCAGCTGGAGAGCACCGGCAGAATAGATGGATTCAGCTAACCTGCAACAGAAAGAAAAGGCTCCGGCGGTGGCTCTTCCACCCGGGGGCACTCCGACGATCAAGTCAGTATATCTCTCAAAGATAATCAAGTGCTAAACTCACTTATTCAAAGCATAAAACTGCGTACCTTAGACCCACGGGGGTGCCTCTCTTTTATAGTTTACTCAATCCTAGTCCCACTAGAAGCTTGACTTCTATGGACTCCAATTCAATACTTACTTTGGACTCCTCAAGAGATAAAGATAAACTCCCTAAGAGTTTTATCCTTATCTTGGTTAAGTCTCCTCTTTACTCTAGGACTCTTGTCCCTTATCCCTTATCCGATTATCTCAGATTCCGATATTCTCGGCGATAACCTCGGCCTTGCCGAGATAACCTCGGCATCACAACCTGGACACGTGGCACCTCGGCTGACACGTCGGTGTCACCTTACCACATGTTGGTATTCAGAAAATACATCCCTACAACTGCCCCCCAGGTTCTATTACCTCGGCATTCTGAGGTGATGGAACCTATATCTGTATTTTCTTTCAGTAAATCGGCTCAAAGTTTGATAGCCGAGATCATCCATTTCTGGCTGACATGCTTTTCCTAAAAAATCAAGATTTTTAAGGATCTTCTCATGCGCATGAGCTGTCATGCACTTCAACCCAACCGTTTTAATCACGCGTTTCTTTCTTACTGGCTCGTGTCTGTGACGCGTCCATAAGTCATCTCTTTCTCACATGCGCCGTCTGACGTATGCGCTCTTTTAGGCGCATTGATTACTTTTTTGCCGCCGTTTTCATTTTTTGACAAAAATCTTTCCCCCTTTCTTTCGTCTCTTCACTTTTGCTTATGAGTTCTCTTGTTTTTTTCTCTCTCTAAAACTCTTTCTTTCAAATCCGCCATCGCTCAAGCTTCCCAAGTTCTGCAACTTTCTCCGTTCACCCCTTCCGGCGAGATTTCCACCGGCTTTCTACTCCTGCCACCGTCGTAGGACATCGGCAAATCCCTTTCCGGTTTTCCTTTTCCTGGTAAGCTTCTGTTCCTTTTCCTTTTAGTTCTGTTAAGATTCTTCATTACTTGTGGCTTTTACTGCATCTGTCGAAACTTTTAATTTTTGTGATTCATACACCTGAATGTGTAGACTTCGCTTTATGTTTATGCCCTAAACACATGTACTGTTCATAGTTCTTCTTGCACGCCTTACGTACTGTTTTTGGCCTTCATCCCTTTGTATTTTTCATGTTCTTGATAGTCCATCTCGATTCTTGTTTCTGAAACTTTGTTTTTGTTTTCTGTTTTTTGCATCTTTTCCAGATCTGTACCTTTGATCTTCTTCTTCATAGCTTAGGTTTGGGATTTGTTTGTAGAACCCATGATTTAGGGCAAAACTGAAATATTCCTTACAAATCTCTGTACCAGCCTAAACCTAGGTTTTTGCCGAGGTCCCATCAACAGAAAACATCTTCTTTCTAAATTTCAACCCTTCTAATTTCAGGCTGATATCATGGGTATGTGGAGACATAGGGTAGATACCCCGACCAAACTTGAGTACTTTAGGTAGGAGTTCTCCATCCCTGCCGATGTCCACCTGAGACTGGCTGGGGATGATGACTCCATCATGCCTACAGAAAACACCATGCCCCTTCCTATTGTAGCTTTTACTGAGTGTGGACTCCGGCTCCCACTTAACATCCTTTTTCGCGAGATTCTTCATTATTATAAGTTGAACCCCATGCAATTGGCAATCAACTCTTATCGAGTGATTTTTGGTATTATTGCCTTAACTAGACAAGAAAACGTTAGGATCACCCTAGCCGATATACAGTATTGTTACACCATGTGTGCCCTGAACTTGAAAGAAAAAGGCTTCATTTATTATCTTAAGCCGAGGTCTACAGAATTCAAAATCGTAGCCGACCTCCCAGACTCCAACAAGGGGGCTGGAGATGACTATCTTATTACCTCGGGAAATTGGGAGTTTGCTCCAGACGAGGACATCCATCTCTACCCTCTTCCCCGATCCGTTTTAGAGGGCAAGGGTCAGAGCTCAGCATTTAGCTTTGCCTGTTTTCTTTCAAAGTCTTAAATACTTTGTCTGTTTTTTGATGTCTGTTCTTCTTGCAGCTGTTCGTCAGCCACCAAAAAATTTTTGCCAATCCTTTGTCCCCAGCAAAGACATGAAAAGACTTCTGGATTTGCCAATCGAGAAGCGAAAGGCACCCCTGCTTCTTAACTTCATCCCAACATACAAATCAGCTCTCCCCGACATTCCCAGGAAGAAGAAGAAGAGCTCATCTCCTCCCTCTGCTACAACTCTTCCAGTTGCGTCATCATCGCGAACAGACCAAGGATCAACCTCTAATCCAGCGGAACAGCCGTCGACCTCGGCTCCATACCTCATTCCACCATCCCAAAGAAAACATTGCCGACGTCTTGTTCTTGCATCCGAGATGGGTCGTGCAAAGCCAGTTGCTAAAGATCTCCTGGCCAGTATTCTAACATCTGTTGATGAGCAGCCAACCCAAACCCTTCCTCCATCGAAGCCAAAGAGAATAAAAAAGGCTCAACCAAAGTCTAAGATAACTCAGGCCGGGTCCGAAGATAGCCTGCCTATCTCAAAGTTAGCGGAGGGCGACAAACCTCAACCCTCTGCTGGGAAGAGGCGTTCCGAAACTCAACCATCAGAGTCCCCAAAATCCAAAAAGCCGAGGTCTTCTTCCGCGGCGACTTCGGGGTCGAAACAGAGCGGTGCCCCTTGGACTCCAAAAATAACTCTGGAGGACAAGCCAGTCCTGTCCACTGATAGTGCCGATCATATCAATGTCGACGTAGCACTCAGTACAGCTCTGCTTCTGCTAGGGGACTTGGAGTGTAATGCTGGTTTTAGCGAGTATGAGAATTACGGCCTAATGCTTCAACACTCTGTTCAGGTAAATGTCTTCTAATTGATCATTTTTCCTTTTTCATACTTTGAATTTTTTCTAATACCTCTGTTTTTCTTTCAGGCCATTCAGCATGCCCACTCATTTTCAATGCAGTCCTTTGAGAATCAGCAAAGGCTGGTCGACATGAAGAGGGAGTTTTCTTCTATTCAAAAGATCAATAAGGGCCTTGAATCAAAAATGAAGAAGTTGGAGGATCAAGCCGAAGCTGCAATTAAGGCTCAGAATAATGCCGAAGAAAAGGCCGAGGCTGCTGAGGCTATCAGAAAAGTGGCTGAATCTCAAAAGAGAGAGGCCGAAGAAAAAATGGCCCAAGCTGAGAAAGAGCTTCAGGAGGCCCTTGTATTTTCTGGCTTCTTTGTTTTGGGCAGCAATGTACGCTTTTTTGTATGGCCGATGTGCCCCATTTTTTTCTTGGAATGTTAATACAACTTTTCTCTTTTATTGAATGCTTATACTCCTGTTTTCTCTTCTTTGTATGATTCTATACTTAGAATATTCTGCATATATCGTATGTACCCTTTCTTCTTTGTGCAATCTTCTCAGGGTAACACATCTCGGTTATGCCACCCGATAATATATCTCGTCAAGTATTTGTCCTGTAAATTGCTTATAAGTTTCAACAAGGATAAACATATAATGGTTATAAATTTTTCTCAAGTTATAACAAGTGCTAAGCATTATCTCGGCTTAATTTCAACTTGTAAATTGCTACAAATTTCAACAAATGTTAAGCATTACTTTAGTTTAACTTTAACTTGTAAATTGCTACAAATTTCAACAAATGTTAAGCATTACTTTAGTTTAACTTCAACTTGTAAATTGTTACAAATTTCAACAAGTGAAGATAAACAATTATCTCGGCTTAACTTCAGCTTGTAAATTGCTACAAATTTTAACAAGAGTTAAGCATTACTTTAGTTTAACTTCAACTTGTAAATTGCTACGAATTTCAACAAGTGAAGATAAACAATTATCTCGGCTTAACTTCAACTTGTAAATTGCTACAAATTTCAACAAGCGTTAAGCATTACTTTAACTTGTAAATTGCTACAAATTTCAACAATTATCTCGGCTTAACTTCAACTTGTAAATTGCTACAAATTTTAACAAGAGTTAAGCATTACTTTAGTTTAACTTCAACTTGTAAATTGCTACAAATTTCAACAAGTGAAGATAAACAATTATCTCAGCTTAACTTCAACTTGTAAATTGCTACAAATTTCAACAAGCGTTAAGCATTACTGTCTTCTCTCTGCCCCCTAAGGTGAACCTAAATTCCACTTGGGTTCTCATTATTCTGAAACAATCATTCTGTATTTTTTTATCAATTCATAGGTATTGGAGAATTCTGCTAAGATTTTATTGATGATGTTTGGCAAAAAAGTAACAAGGAACATCTAATTATAGAAAAATTTCAAATTACAAGTGTTCCAAGGTCTTGGCAATGCTTTGCCCTCATTATCTTCAAGCCGGTATGCTCCATTGCCCAATACCGAAGTGATTCTGTAAGGTCCTTCCCAGTTTGGTCCAAGCTTGCCTTCTCTGGGGTCCTTCTTGTTGCCAACAACTTTTCTTAGGACTAGGTCGCCGACCTGAAAATCCCTTGGATTGACCTTCTTGTTGTAAGTTCTAGCAAGCTACTACTGGTATGCTGCGAGCTGAATTGTAGCTTTTTCTCTTCTTTCTTCTAAGAGATCTAGATCTCGGGCTAGAAGTATGTCATTAGTCCCATTTTCTACTCCCTGGGTTCTGATCCCTGGGATGTCGATCTCTAGTGGGATAACTGCTTCTGTGCCATAAGCCATGGCAAAGGGGGTTTCCCCTGTTGACCTTCTCAGCGTAGTTCGATATGCCCAGAGTACATTGGGCAACTCGTCCACCCACTTTCCTTTTGTTGCCTGTAGCCTCTTCTTTATCCCATCCAAAATTACTTTGTTGGATGCCTCTGCTTGCCCATTGCTTTAGGGAAAACTTGGTGTTGAAAAGTAATTTTTTATCTTGAATTTTGCACAAAAGTTCTTGATGAGTTTGCTGTCAAACTGCGTTCCGTTGTCGGTAACTATTGCTCTTGGAATGCCAAATCTGGTGATGATGTTTCTCCATATGAAGTTCTTGACGTCCACATATCGGATTTTGGCAAGAGGTTCTACTTCTATCCACTTCGTGAAGTAGTCTGTTGTTACTAGCAAGTACTTTCTTTGTCCAGTTGCTTGGGGCAATTGCCCAACGAGATCCATGCCCCATTGGGCAAATGGCCAAGGACTGGATACAGGGTTCAGGTCAGCAGCTGGCTGGTGTATCAAAGGTGCAAACCTCTGGTATTGTTCACACTTCTTCACATATGCTTCGGCATCATTTTGCATGTAGGGCCACCAATACCCCTGAGTAATGGCCCTGTGAGCTAGCGATCTGCCCCCAGCGTGGCTTCCATAAATCCCTTCGTGAATTTCATAAAGAAAATCTTCAACCTGCAAAGGGTGTACGCACCTTAAAAGTGGTCCAGTGAAAGACCTTCTGTATAGACGTCCGTCCGCTGTCAGACTGAATCTTGCCGACTTCAATCTGACCTTGTGTGCCTCCTTATGGTCTTCTGGTAGTTTTTCCTCTTTCAGGAATGCAGCAATTGCATCCATCCAGCTTGGACCCAAGTCTACACACATTGCTTTTTGCTCTGTGATGGGCTGTTCTATGCTTGGGCTTGACAGATAGTCAATCATTATTGTTCTTGTTTTTCCAGTTTGCATTGAGCTTGCCAAGTTGGCCAACACGTCGGCGTGGTTGTTATCATCTCGGCTGACCTGAAGAAGTCGGCAATTGCGAAACAAGGCTGCCAGCCAGACGACTTCCTTTGCGTATGCCGACATCCTCTCATCTCGGGTTGCAAACTCTCCTGTTGTTTGATTTACTATAAGTTGTGAATCACAAAAAATTATTACCTCACCTGCTTCTGCTGCCGCTGCCAGCTTTAGTCCCGCAATTAATGCTTCGTATTCTGCCTCATTGTTCGAGGCCTTGAACCCCAATCAGATTGACTGCTCGAATATCTCCCCATCAGGAGATATTAACACTACTAAAGTTCATCCCATTCCATTAACAGAAAG